>PVJH01044160.1:0-13172 GCA_004026705.1 Nesogale talazaci | reverse complement strand
GCACGGTCTCCTCTACAAGCTCATCCATGGAAGCAGGGATTCTCGTTGCCACAATTGCACAGAGGGGGAAACTGAGGTCCAGAGGCTCAGTGCTGCTAGACTGTGAGGCTACCCACTGGGGCCTTCTTCCTCGGATCCCGGGGCCCCTTCCGCTATGCCCAGTCTATTCTGTTCCTTACCCCCACCAAAGCCTGTTCGAGACAAGCTGTCCCGACCTCACCATAGCTGGTCACCAGGTCGTCCTGGGGGTCGGCATTGTTGTTCCCACAGAGTCCGTGGGTCCCGCCCAGGAACTCCGGGCTCATCTTGATGTAGACCGCAGAGGTGCCATCCCAGGCCAGGGTGAAGGCTGCCTGGTGCCGCACGATGATGTAGCCGGCCAGCCGCTGAAGACGCGTGCTCCCCATCACACGGGGCAGAGGGACCCTGCATGGCATAGCCCAGGGCTCCAGGGGGGACCACCCTACCCCACGCACCCCGCCTTCACCAAAGGATATGCAGTCCCATGCTGGGGACATAGCACAACCCAGGGCCTGTTCATCTCTATGGCCACTGCCACGAGGGGGCCTCATGGTCTCACCCCCCCTACCCCACCCCTGCTGGCTTCTTGGTACTTGGAAGTCTACTATCAGAGAGGGTCTCTCTCTGCCCAAGGTTTTTCCAACCCTGGAGAGAGGAATCTTAAGGGTCACTGAATCTGTGGGTTCCTTTTCTCCTGGGATGGTATACGCTAACTTTAACTTGGTCGATGTGCTTGGTAGAGAAGAAGAATGGAGCAGAAAGAGAAAAGGCCGGGTCAAGAGAAAGAAATTTAAAAATACAGGAGAGAGAAATACAAATACAGGAAGAAGAGCGACAGGACTTGTGACACCCCCCCCCCGCCCCCTTCTCAGCTTTCCTGGTAAAGACCCTGGCCTTTCTAGAACTGGGCCACTGCCAACCCCTGAGAAGTCAGAAAAGGAAACAAGAGATGTTCCTGAGTTGCCAACATTGGCATCAAAGAGATCCACATACAAACACAAGCCCAGGTGCAATCCCATTCATGGCGGCCCTCTGCATGTTCAAAATACAGCTGCGCTCCCTGGAGTCTTTAATGACTGATTGGCAGACTAGGATTTGCAATGACCGAGGGCCAGGACCTGCCCAGTGCCTCTGGGTGATCTGGGACTTCCCACCTTTCCACTGGCAGCTGAGTGCCCTGACCACGTGCACTGCCCAGGCTGCTGCGAGGTGTCGTTAAGTCAGTTCCGACTCACGGTGAACCCTCTGTACAACAGAAGGAAACCCTGCCCGGGCCTGTGCCAGCCTTGCCAGCCTTCTCATGTGTCAACCTGTCGTCGTCGTCGTCGTCATCATCATCATCATCGTAGCTGCAACAATCTGTCTTGTCCAGAGCCTTCCTCTTTTTCGCTACTTTCCCAAGCATAATGGCCTTCTCCAGGGAAGAGGGGCAGCCTCGTCATCCTGGCCCCTAAGGAACTTTCTTGCTGTCCTTCTTCCCAGGGAGGTGTGTTGGTTCTTTTGGCAGTCCACGGCACGTCCGGTCGTCCTTGCCAGCACCATCCTAAAAACGCATCCATTCGACTGCGTTCTTCCTCAATGGGGGTTCCACTTCCACCTGCATAGGAGGCCATGGAAAATACCACGGCTCGGGTCAGTGCATCTGAGTCCTCAAAGTAACTTCCTTGGTTTTCAGCGCTTCGCAGAGATCCTGTGTGGCCGATTTACCCAGCGCACCCAGGCGTTTGCTGTCTTGTCTGGTGCTTCCATGAGCGTTGATTGTAGAAACAAGCAAGACAAAATCCTTGACAGCTTTTCTCCATCTATCATGGTGCTACCTATTGGTCCAGTGCTGAGGATCTGAGCCTTCTGGACATGGAGTCGTCGACCGTACTGAAGGCCGCAATTCTTGCCCTTCGTCAGCCAGTGCCTCAAGTCCTCCTCACTCTCGGCCAGCGAGGTTGTGTCATCTGCATGCCACAGGGTGTTACTAAGCCTCCCTCCAATCCTGGTACTGCACTCTTCTTCCCATAACCCAGTTATTCATTGGATTGTTAATTGCTCGGCACACAGATTGAACACGTATGGCAGGAGAATACAACCCTGCAGCACATCTTCCCTGACTTTAAACCATCTAGTATGCCCCTGCCCTGTTCACGTTCACGTTCAAGTTCTGAAAGAGCACAGAAAGTGTTCTGGAACCCCTAGTCTTCTCAAGGCAATCCATGGTTTGCTATGATCCGAGCCTTTTGCGTAGTCAATAAGATACATGTAAACATCTAGCATTTTCTGCTTTTAGCTAAGGTCAATTTTACACTCGGCCCCCTCACCCTCCAAAACCTCGTTACATAGTTTTCAAATTTGAAGCAGAAAATGAGAAAGTGAAGAAACCACTCCTCCCAGCCCCAGCCCTGTCCCTGACCTCCCTGCCAGTCCTTTGATAGTAACCTGAAAGGAGGGGGTGGGGGAAGAGAAGAGAAAAAGGTGACAGTGGAAAGGAGAGGCAAGAATAATTTCCATCTGAGCCCACTTTGTGTGGATGTAGGGCTCACGCCTTGGTCACCCGACCTCTGTGGTGATGTCCCAGGAAGACCCCTCGTATTCAAAGTGACTCCAGGCCATCAGAAAACGGTGAAGATGGACACAGTGTCTGCTTTGACACTGGAAGGCTACTGTGAAGTCACAGTATGGGGGGAACTGGTCATGGTATAGTGGTCCTGGACACAAGGGCAGCTCAGCAGTACACCCACATGGCAGCTCACCTGCAGCTGTCTGGGGGACCTAGCTATTTGCCTGGGACCCCACCACCTGGGTGCCCCTGGGGCTGAGGGTTCCAGAAAACCATAAGGATCTTAACTTCCGCAATCCCCAGAACTACAGCTATCCCGTCTAGCATGCCCTGCCCAGTGGTAGAGACCCTAATGTTTCCCCCCAGAACACATCTCCCTCTGGGTTTGAGAGGAGCAGATAGCCCTTACCCGCACCACTGGTGCCGGGGCGAGGACAATTCAGGAGAAGGCGTTCAAACGACTTACCTCACGCCTCCGTGAGTGACCTCCTTGGCCAGACGGATCTCTTGCTCACCGGCAAAGAAGAGGCTGACAGACCTCGAGCAGGTGTAAGGGGAGGCACCACACTGAGGGTCATTGTGCACCTGAGAAAGGAGTTTCAGAGGCCAGGTTGCAGGGCTCCTGCCCCACGGAACCCTTGGTTCTGAACCCAGTCAGACCTTCTGAGCTTCCACTCGTGCTGATCGTGCACCCCTGGATAGCAACCCATCCCTCCGTCATCTCCCCCAGGCCCCATGACACCCCAGCAAGGCCAGGGCTGGGCTTCTCTGCTTGCTGGAGAGGAACCCACTGATGCCCAGAGAAGTTAAAATGACTTCCTTGGGCTGAGCCCTGGTGGCATAGTGGTTGAGTGCAGGGCTGGGGCCCACTGGCTTGGTGGTTCAATTCCAGCAACAGCTCTCTAGGAACAAGGCTGGGCCTCCTACTCCTACCAGAGGGCAGTGATGTCCCCCCCAAAAAATGACTTCCTTTAGGGCACGCTGCTCACAGGGGCAGGATTCCAATCCAGCCCTAAAGGGTCACCTTCTAGGGCTCTCTGCAGTTTATCAGGCCATGCCCCTATTGCTGGACTTTTTGCTTATTCAGTCCAGGCACCCCCTAGAGTGAAGGCTGATGCCTGCATCAACACGCGCTCACACTCACACGGGTCACACACGCGCACCCATTTCCACACTCACAGGACATCCCCAGGAGCACACATTACAAATATACTCGGCTCTCCTGAAAGAACAGAGCCCACCCTGCTGCAGTAGCACCTGCACACAGGTGCGCCCGGTGCTCCGCCCCTGCAGGCCACACATACGTCTCCTCACCTCTGCCTCTTGCTCAGGTAGCCCTCACGCCTGCCAGGTCACAGGACCCAGAGAGAGCACTCCCCAGAATGTGGGGGGAAGAAAGCCCTCCTTGACTGGATTATTAGGAAGTGCAGATAAGCCGCTTCAACCCAAAGTGGGGCTTGTGAAAGCCCCACCCCTGCCCCCAGGGATCACTGAAGAGCTTTACAACATGTTTTTACTTCGAGTCATCGTCAGGAAGAGACACATAAATAAAAGAAACATTTCACAGAATTCTATTTACCCCCCACTTAATGTGTAAGGCATTCTTAGAAAAATTTCCATTCTCTTTTTCCTTTTTCATCACCCACTGGCTTGCTTAATTGCAACATATCCATCATAAAATGACAAAGACATAGAAAAAGTCTGTTCCCAATACATGACAGGCAGCTTCCCAAAGTAGCCTCCTGGCAGGTTTCTGTCTAAGACAAAAGAGGGGTCCAGGGGGAGACACTCAGCACAAAGATCTCCCCAGAGCCCCAGGCCCATGGCCCTAACTAGGCACTGGCCAGTGGACTTGCTGCACGGGCAGCTGTGCTGCCCAGGCTTGCCTGCCAGTGGCTCTCTCATGTATTCCTGTGGGTGACAAACTTTTACTAGGCTCTAAAAGGACTGGGCCCTTTTAGTATGGACATAGAGCTCACCCCTTGGTCATCTGAACGCCATGGTGATGTCCCAGGAAGACCCCTGCCCTTCAAAGGAACCCCAGGCTATCAGAAAACGGTAAAGGTGGACACAGTATCTGCTTTGATGAGGCAGATCCATGTGGGAAGACAGCTGTGAAGTCACGGGGGGAATGGACTTGGCATGGAGCTAATGGACACAAGGGGAGCAAAAGCAGCACACCCACACAGCAGCTCCGGTACGTCAGCTTCAACTCGAGGGCAGTGACTTCTGGTTGCCTGTCTGTTTTAATCCACCAAGTGAATAGATGCGGACACAGACCTTTGTCAGAGAACTGAGGTGCTAGACAAACGGTATGGAGTTCCAGTGACAGAAAGGAGCCCATCAGCTAACGTGGGCAGTCAGGAAATCCGGGAAGGCTTCTTGGAGGAGGTGTTCCTATGCTAAATACTCTAGTACCTCTATCATTTGCCCCGAAGCACTATGCCTTCTTATCTCAGGCTTGAAGCGCCCACCATTCCCTTGGCCTAGCATGCTTGTCTCCTGTTGCCACTCTTCACTTCGCTAACTCCAATTTTCACCCTTCAAAGCTCAAGAGAAAGGCCACTTCCTCCAGGAAGTCTTCTTCCAGCTCACGGTGAGCGCCAACCCTCCCAAGACGCGAGGATGGGTTTCCATTTCTCGCCCTCTTGCCTTGTGCCGTTTCTCCTCTGCAGCACACGGTGGTACTGGCAGCGACTCATGAGCTTTGAAGTGAGCTTTCTCCAAGAAGACGGTGGCTGCTTCTGTGCTGTTGTCCACTAAGCCTTGTGTCAAGAAGAGGACCAAACCCATGCGCCAAACCTTGGCCCGGGACTTGATTCTGACAAACAGCGACCCTGTAGGACAGAGTAGAACTGCCCCTTCGGGCATCTGAAGCTGCAGCTCCTTGAAGAAGCTTTGAAGAAGACAGTCTATCTTTCTCCTGTGGAGCGGCTGACCTTGTGACCTTGTGCTTAGCAGCCCAATGCGAACCACGACACCCCCAGGGCTCCTCTGGAGAAAGTGCAGCACACATGTAATGCCTACTTGATAAGTGAGTGACAGGCTGAATGAATGAATGAATGAATGGCTCAGACTGAAGCTCAGGCCCTGGAGCCAGAGGCTCCCTGGTTCCTGGCAGGGACGACCGCTTGAAAGGGTGCTGCTGTAGGGAGGGGCCAGCCTCTAACTGTGACAAGCAGAGCCCCAGTCAGCCCTGCTGAGTGGAGAGTCCCTGGCCAGGTCGGGCTGGGGAGGCCGCACCTGGATGGAAAAGCTCTGCTCCTCGGGATCGTGGCGCCCCACCAGAGTGTAGCTGCCCTTGCCGGAGAGGTAGTAGTAGAGGCCGTCGAACGTCTCCAGGTGGTGCTGCCCCCACGCCCGGCAGATGCTGTCCCGCTCCGGGCCGGCGTTGTACACTGAGCCAGGGAAAAGACAGCCTCTGGGTAGCCACAGTGACACCCAGCCACTGGTGGAGCGGGGGCACCCAAGCCCACCCAGGCCAAGACTCGTCGGTCTCAGGCCCACCAGCCTCCCTGCACACGCACCCCTTCCCAGGGCTGGCTAAAGCCCAAACCCACCCATCTGGCAGCGCGGTCCAGTGGCATTGAAGCGTCTGCAGTCACAGAAGGCTGGGTGCACACACTCGCCCCCATTGAAGCAGGAGAACAAGTCTGCAGGGAAGACACAGAAGGCACCTTCCATGGAACCCAGGTTGACAGACCCAGTACCAAGCCCCTGAGGTCCAGCCCCTTTGTTATGGGCGCCCTCCGCAGCTGACCTCAGGGAGGGCAGCTTAGACCACAGCCCTGACCCCTCTTTGGCGGGAGCGCAGGCCTCACATTACGCCAGGCAACTCTCAGGACAGCCTGTCAGGGGTGTTTTCTCCCCCAGGCCTTCAGCTCCCTGTTGAGTTTCTGGCCCATGAGTAAGGCGAGCTGTACAAAGCTGATGGAGCATGGGAGCTGCATGGGGTTCTTCTTCCTCACTCCATGGGAAGATATAGAACAGGACCTGGCAGAGAGGCATATGGCAGAGAAGGACACCGGAAGAGAAGACATAGATAAGCCGAGAGTGGTGAGAAAGAGGGCCGTGAAGGGCCACAGAGGCCATGGATCCGGGACAGAGTGGAGGGAGAGGCCATGGACACCAGGGCAGGGAGAGGCCATAAAAAGGGGGAAAGGCAACAGGCGAGACAGAAAGAGGACACACACACACACACACACACACACACAGACAAGAAACCGTGTCATTGGAGTCAGGCAGCAGAATAGGGAACACCACAGGTAGCTCTTCTAAGCTCAGAGGACCTCAGAGAAGACTTCCCAACCTGGAAGGAGGTAACAGAGTGGAGCTGAAGGCCAGACCCCAAGAAGGTCAGCAAAGACGCTGAGCAGGGAGGTCATGGGAAGCCCCAGGACAGCCCCTCCGGAGGAAAGCCCCCTCCCGCTGGAGGCTTGGGAAGCACAGGGCACACTTACAAGCAGGTGCACACTTGGCCCGATGGAGCCGCCTCTCCCAGGAAGACATGGCCCAGGAGTCCAGGGCGTCCAGCCCCTGGGAAGAACAGGAGGAGGAAGAGAAGATGGTGAGGGCTGCCTTCAGGGCCGCCTTCCTGGAGAACATAACCCTCCCTGTCCATCACCTGGAGAAAGGGCAGCCCCTTCCCCCAGGGCCCCAGCTGCTCCATGTGCCCCAGCTCATCTTGGAGAGGTCCAGAAGGGAGACTTTTCAGAGGTGCCAAGACCAGGTTTGTACTCTCCCAAGTGGCATCTCTGTGGCAGACCTGTGAGACCTGCTACCTGAATGAGGCCTCTCCTTCCCATGGTCCAATGTCCCCCTGCTTCCCCTCCCTCCCTCCTTCCTGCTGCAGTGAACCTTTGTGTCCTCCACAGGCTGGCACAAAACCCACTTGTCCAGAGAACAAATGTGTTCTCCTCTCACCACAGAAAGCACATGACGCAAGGCTAAGACACAAAGGCAGACCCTCAGCCAGGACAAGGCGGATCTCTCTCTCTCTCTCTCTCTCTCTCTCTCACACACACACACACACACACACACACACACACACATCTCTACCTGCATCAGCGGGGCCTCTCACTCCTCCAGTCAGAACTCTTCACCTGATACAGCAGACGAAATGATTTGACGAAGAAACCCTATTTTCCAAACCAAAAATCCCAAGGGATGAGATCTACCATCCACATTAAGGGCTGCCCTGAACCTGATGGATGGACCGACACCATTCAGCTAGCTGATCTGAACGTCCAACCTGTTGAAGGGCCAGTCTTGGTGTCTGATATCATGTGGGCATGGAAGGCCTCTCCTCTCTCTGCTATGCAGCGTCTCAGACGATGTGCCAAGTATGCAAGGTGTTAAGGATGAGTGGGGTAAACAAGAGGAGTCCCAGTCCTCATGGGGCTTATGTTCTTGTTCACAGGGCCAGGAAGTCAGGCAATCTGCATGTATGGTGGGTCTTAATGTAACCCATCTCCCTCCCTCTGGGTCACCTCTGGCTGAATCCTCGGCCTCTGACATGGCAAGTGTTCTGAACTCTTGGTCCCTGGGGTCCAGCACCAGCTCTTCACCCTTCCGCAGTGAACGAAGCCTCTTCACCTCGTTTTTCTGCCCTCCTGCGAGGACCGTGACCCTTCCTTTGCCAAGTTTCATGCTTCTCACCCAACTTTGGTTCCTGCTTCCTGGGGCCTCCCCAGTTATGATTCTGCAGCCCCAGGCCCATCCCAAGGTTTCAAGCTATCCCCTCCGAATGGGCCCTCAGAAACCACAGGTCCCAGGGGGGACGGTCAGAGGAAACCACCACATCTCACACCTTCAGAGGGCTCCTACCTCAGCCTGGTCTTTCTTCCTCCCCACACGCTACCCCCCCTCAGATGTGTCCTCTGGGAGACTAGTGTTAGGAAGACAAAACTGCCCGGAGGGTGCAGAATCAGGCAAAATGATCCTGTTCAAATTATTAGACTTCATTAATGATCCACCACTTTTAATCCTCTGTCCTTTGACAACCTGGTGAAAATCTTTGGACCCCATCTCAGAAGAATGTTCATAAGTGCATAAAATTAAGCACATAAGATCACATGGGAAACCCATTCTATTGCAGAACAGTTAGGAATACATTTTATAAAGCCACAGGCTTTGGTAGTAACTATGTTTCTTCATTAGCACCTTCGATAACAAGATCTAGAAGCAGGTTGCGTCTCTGCCAAACCTCTGAAGGCGTAATGAGCATAATTGATCTTCTGAGATGTCAGCAACAGCTGTAAGGGGTTCAGATATTCTCTGTGATTTCTGTCAGTGACAGTCCCTGACCCTTAATATTCCTATAGTTTTTAGATTATAGTCATGATTGAAAAGGGAACAGAGTGTCAGTGAGATTGAGGTTTGCATCCATCCTCACACTGGATCCCTGGCCTACACCATTGAGTCTCCGGAGAACAGCTGAGCTTTGGGGAATGAGACAAGGGTGACGTGAAAGTTGGCCAGCTGATAGTTTAGGACCCCACACCCCCATGTGTCCTACCAACACATTCAGGAAATCCTGACAAGAGCTTTCAAAGCCTCCCCTGGCTTCCCTTAACTGTACCAGCAACATAGCACTCCCAAGCCAGTCACCTTGAGGGGACCATTTGAATATTTCTCGTTGGCCTTGAGGAGTAATGCGAGAAACCTGCTGGATTACCTGGTCCAGGTCCAGGTGTTCTTTTCCCCTTACCAAAGCAAAGGGGAAACACCTAGTCTGGAATCCAACACAGAAGGAAGCCCACTGGAGATCGAGGTGTCTTCCATAAGGATGGTTGCGCCACCAACAGTCTGTGATTACTGGAGTCTTAGTGGGACATTCTGGTCCCACTTTGATACAGTCAGGACCACTGTCTGCAGAGTGAGAAGAACACTCTGTAGCTGGGACTCTCATGTAAACAGCTTTGACCTTGTAGATGCCCACAGACCACTCTCTAGGAATCACGTTCAGAGACCTGTCTGGATCAGAACCGAGCCTCACATTTGAGGGTCTCAATATGCCAGAGGGGTGAGGACTGTCTCCCCAGGAGGCCTGGTTCCACTAGCTGACCGAGGAGCCCCAGTATATCACCCCTTTACCTCAGTTTCTCCATCTCTGAAAAGAATGGCTGCATTACCTTCCAGCTTAAATTATTGAATGGTGGTTCTAAAACTGGTAAGGTCGGCCTAAGAGAAACAAAAAACTCAGGAAGTTCATACGCGGTAGATTCAATGTGCAGGTCCCCCACCCAGCCTCCTTGAGTCCTGCATCTCTCTTTCCAAAGGACAGGGAGTTGGAACACTTTGCTTTCCGTCCAACCTGCTGGCCTTGGGGACTACCCAGAGCTGATCCCTGGACTAGGGTTTGAGGAGGGAGGGAGCCCAAGCTGCTCAGGGCCCTGGCCGTACCGGTGGGCTGAGTTGGTAGCGCAGGTATGATGGAAAGGAGGCAACAAATACAGACCAGGACTAGAAGTGGACCCTGAGTCACCTGACCCAGAGACCACAGAAGATTAAAACCCAATCCATGACTTCGAATCCATCTGGACTCATAAAGACTCTGTAGGACAAAGCCCCTTGGGGTTTCTGAGACTGAATCTTTACGAAGCGGAAAGCCACATCTTTCTCTGTCCCAGTGGGTGGTGGGCTGGTAAAGGAGAAAACAGAAGAACCATGTTTGCCACACACAGAAGTGGGCCAAGGAAGACTGTTCTAGAGACCGGAGCTCAGCTCTCCAACACATCCTGCCCGCAGCCCAAGGAATGGAGAGAGGCCTGTGACAGCCAGGCAAGGACAAGAGAAACCCCCCCCCTCACTTAATCCCCCCCACCTTCCTCTATGTACTTCGCATGGGCCTGGGGAGGAAGATTCAACTGTCCCCAGCTCAAGCCTTGCTGCTCCCCCACAGACATGCATAAATGAGCCAGGTGACAGGATCCCGAGATGAGGAGAGCGTCTTATGAAATGGCACACCTCAACCGTGTCCCAGGACCAGCCTTGTTCCCTCCTGATGACTCCAGAAATGAGACGGCCCTCCAGAAATCCAGAGAGCCCCCTGGCAGCCTCAGACTCAGGCAGATAGCATCCCTCCCTCAGGGAGTGAGTGGAGTGGGAGTGGGGGCGGCCTACCTGTCCGTCCATCACTGTGGGAGCACCTCCTTCTATGATCGCCTCCTGGTGACTGAGACTAGAAGATGCGAAAGGCTGGCCTGGGTAGGGGGCTAAAAGAGTTATACCTACCCCCCGTGGGGCCCAACCCCACCCCATTCCCAAGTCCATCCTACTCACACTAGCCAGGAAGGTGGGAGCACTTGGAGGGGTGGGGTGTCAGCTATCACAAGACCTACTCACCTGGGCTCCCGAGCTGGCTCTGGCCGCAGCTCCGCGCTCCCAGGAGATGCGGTAGCTGCACCTGGGGACAGGGGTTTCTCTGCACTCAACCTTTGCCTCCCTTTGTGAGGGTCTCCCAGCATTCGCACCCCAGACATACACCTGCTGGGACCCCTTCCCCCTGCCCTCACGCTCTCTTCCTCCTGGTCATCCACGCAAATCCCCTCGCTCCCTCCCTCACCATTCTTCAACAAGGGTCTCCCCCTGGCCTCCGGTTCCCTAGGTTGGGACCCTGCCTTGGGTCGCTCCCATCCTGTTGAATTCAGGCCCCTTCTCCTTAAAACGACAACTTCTCTTATTTTCCCGGACCCCTCTCTCGGCGCACCCCCGCCCCCAATCGCACCTGTCTGTCCCAGGACGTCCCTGAAGCGCACCCCCTTCGCTCTGCCCTACAGGCCCTAAACCCGATCCCACTGAGCACTTCCCGGAGTCCAGCCCGCTCTCACCGCACGACAGCCTGGCGCAGGCCAGGAGCAGGCAGAGCGCGGGCGCAGGGGCCCTCATAGGGGCGCGTGGGGCTGGGGAGCCGGCGCGGGCCCAAGCAGCGCACACTGGCGCTCGGGCCGCGGGCGCTCGGGCTCTCATGGCCCCAGGCTCTCCATCGGGCCCGCCTCCCAAGATAGCTCCTCCCCGAGCTGGAGCGACAGGACCGCCCAGCTCATTACCATAACGCAGCCCCTGTCGAGGCGGGGGCCCAGCCTTTGCCCTTGTGGATCTGCGGCTGTACCTCCCGTCTGGGTAGCGCAGGGCGGGGGGAGCGGGGTTCAGGTCACTCCGTGCCAAGTTCCCCCGAGGAGCCAGGAGGAGCCTCCACACTAGGAGGTGCCTGCTCAGGCTCAGGAAGCGGGATGCATCCGGAAAGCCCTTAGATGCCCCAAGATGCTGATGTGCATCTGGGATAAAGCACCAGCAGTCAATGGCCAGTGGTGTTTAGTAAAAGCAGGACCAGGACATCAGCCTTCAAGGGCCCTGGGTCAGGAAGGGGTAGAGGCAGGGCTGGGTCAGACTGAGAAGGAAAACACTCTGGAAGAGAACAGAACTGTGTGCCCTCTCTCAAACCCAGAGGAGAGCATTAGGGAAGGTGGGGGTAATTAAGGAGCTTGTGTGGAGGCAGGGATCATGGGAGAGGATTGAGGTGGCCAGTGGAACTGATTCCCTCTCCCAAGGGCATACTGAATTCTCAATATGATGCCAACCACCAAGTGACCTGCTGAAGGAGGTAGAGCGTCGATGAGGCAAGTTGAAGGAGGTGCATTTATTTTCTGCACTCTTTTCTGGACCTTTGAAGACTGCACAAGTTCTTCCTCGGATCTGCTACTTAGCCAGCTAACAGTGAGGCTAAAAAAAAAACCTGTTGGTAATCGTTTCTGGTTCTTTCCTAGGAGGGACTAACAGACAGTAATTTAATTCATATTAAAACAGTCTTGCTGGTTGCAAAACTTTAACTATTGGAGGACGGGAGTCAGAGAAGAGGGGTCTTCAGGTCACCCGGGAGTTACAGTGTCAGGCTCTCCATATCCTTAGAAGAGGTACAACCAGTTGGTCTTAGACTTGAGGATGATGAGACTCTGTCTTGCATACTATGGACATAAAAGACAGGAGAATTTAGTCCCTGGAATAGGACATCAAGCTTGGTACAGTGGCGAGTCATCGAAAATGTAGACGCTCATCAAGGAGATGGATGGACACAGTAGCTTCAACACGCTTAAACCGCACAGTGATTGTGAGGATGACACAGGACCGGTCAGGGTGTCCTTCTGTTGTGGATGGGGTGGCTCTGCACCCAGCAGCAACGACAACAGCCATTTCTTTGTCCCTGAACTCGGGCACAGTACAGATGGGTCAGGTGCCCACCCTGAGTTCAATCCAGGGACAAGCTCCACAAGTCAAGGCCACTCTGCTCCCCATCCTCACCTGCTTTCTCCCAGTCTTCCCCAGACCTAGTGCACTGCTGCTTCTATCCTCCAGCAGCAGACAGAAGAGTCTATCAGACTCTGGTTGAATTGAATCAAATGAACCATGTGGTGTCTGGGCCCTGGTTAAAGGTCAGTCATAAACCAGGATGTCACTGCTAGACCTTTCCCTGTGTGTGTGTGTGTGTGTGTGTGTGTGTGTGTGTGTGTGCCTTTGTTGCTATGTGGAGAGAAGCGGTCAGGTGAGGGAGATGAGGTCAATGTTCACACTCATTGCCCCAGGCTCCCCCACAGTTCAATGATTC
>PVJH01044158.1:0-13173 GCA_004026705.1 Nesogale talazaci | reverse complement strand
CCTGAAGGCACCAAAAAAAAAAAAAAAAAGCATATATAATTGAAGACAAATCCCCAAACTCGGTTTCCCATTGTCTCTCTTGATGTCCTAGCTGCACGTGTGTTTCTGAAGTAAAATTGGAACAGTCTAAAGGCTAGGCTCCAGATAATCGTGATTTCATTTGTTTAGAAAAATGTATGCAGGGCTCTGTTAGTCCCGGGAGACTAGAGAAACAAATTCATAAACACACACATGTATATAAGGGAGAGGTTTATATACAAGAGGAATGGAACATTGAGAAACACCCCAACCCAGTCCAAGTCCACAAGTCCAATATTAGCCCATATGTCTGATACTAATCCATATGTTCTCTTCAGACTCATGAACCACAAGCAACGATGCCAGGAAGAACCAATCACAAGCCAGTGGATGCAGAGTCTTGTGTATCCCGTAGTGGTAGAATTATCTCAGCGCCGCCAGGGGTGTCTCTGGGTCTTCTCAAGCATCTCAGCACTGGTAGGAGTGTCCATATGGCTTCTCCAGCTTCAGAGATCTGGATCCATCAAGGTAAGCCCATGTGGCTTCTCCTCCAGGATGTCTCACAGAGAATCAATTTTGTGTCTTGTCAGTAGAGTGTCTCCAAGAGACTGAGTCGATAGTCTCTCATCTCCAAGGGGTAATGCCGCAAGATTTCCCAGAACTCTCATAGAAAGTCATGCCCACACAGAGGTCCCACTGGCTATCTCCAGATTGCCAGGCTAGACTCCACCCTCACACTCCCAATCCTGAAATTGACACCAGAGTACATGACTGCCATAGGCTCTCAAATAATTTCTAAGTTGCTGTGAAGGAGTGGATTGGCTCTTCCATCTCACAAGTGTGCTGACATAAGCAAACACATCTGTTAATCCTGAAAACGTGTACTTAGTCATTCCTTCCTTCTCACTCTTCACGAACTCCCTTCCATTATCAGGCTTATCTCGCTACTTGTATATCTTTTCAACCTGCCGAATTGAAACAGCACCACACAACCCTGGCTATTATTTTCTACTCTACTTTTTAATTTCCATCCGAGTTTCTTAAAAATTACCTCTATCTTCTCCTTTCCCTCGTGATCTCTCCGTGCCATAAATGCATCTGGTTCCTATGTTCAACAGGACAGACGCAGTCTCGGAACAGTTGTTTTTCAAGATTACGTTACTAAATCTAGTTCGTGTTTGTCAGCCTCTGTGTTGGTTGACTTCATAGTAGTGTTGAGGTTGGTTGTAATCACTTTCCTTTCATGCTCTTTCCTTGGCTTCCATGAGCATCCTTAAGCATCAGACCTGAGCTCACTGTCCTCTCCTCCTAGGTAGGCTTTACACAGATGAATGCAGGAAGAACAATACACTTGCCTTCTGCATTTTCACTTGGTAAATCATACACACCTATACACCTAATTTTACAATTCACCATCACCAAAATTAGTAAAAAGGTCAATGTAGTAGCTAATCAATTTCACGTGAGTCAATTATCACTATAATTCTAGATCTATAGTGTAAATTAAGAACTTACTGAAAGATCAAATAGATGTAAGACACTGTGCTGTCTCTTGTGCATGTATCATCCAATAGTCACTATCATAAAACAAAAAAGTAAAGGCTAATACAATAAACACTCTAAACACAGAAAATATTATTGGTTTACAGAGGTGGGAAATACGCATAAACTAATGTATATAGCTATATAACTGCACTACTTCCCTGAAGTACTATAAGAATTTGGCTAACCTCAAATAATAACATTAATTATTTACAAACCTCTTCTCCCTGATTTATCTGCTCCTTCGTTCTTTCTTTTGTTTCCATAATATATGTGTAATCTTCCTTCATCTGTTCAAGTTGAGTGGCTTTCATGAAGAACTACATCAAAAATAAAAACACATTCAAGAGTTTGTACACTTGCAAGGAACTGGGGAAAAGGAACTTGTTCTCTCAAGAATAACGGTAGACTAATTATGTAAAAAACTACTAAAAGCATGCTTCAGCTGGTACCAAACCATACCAAACTCACTGTCACTGGATCATGTGGGCTCCTGGCAGCCCTACCGGGCAGTGTAGACCTGCCCCTCTGAGCTTTTAAGGCTGTAACTGAAAGAGGAGGAAAAAGCTTCGCCTTTCTCGTACAATATTCACCAAGCACAATTCAGATGCAAAGCTAATTTACTGACTGTGCTATGGTCACCTCTACACGTTCACTGAAAAACTCTTTAGAACCTATGGGATTAAAACATCCCAGTTTGAAGTCCTACTTTCTTGTTTCTTTTACCTCCACTGAAAGTTGTTTTCTTTTAGTAAAAATGGTAACATTTGCATCTTTCATCACAGTTCATCTTTAATTTTCAGAATAGAAAATACCAAAACCCAGTATGTATGGCAATTAATCCCTTCTGTTTCCTTAAAGATTTAGAAAACAACTATCCCAGTTAAGTGAGATGGATTTAAAGAAAATTATTCCTCTATTTAACTTAATAATTTCCTAATTTACCCTGCTCCATTATTTGACATAAGAGGCTGGTTGGGAGGTGGGGGAGAGAATTACAGTATCTATTATGTGAACAAGAGTTAGTGTTAATGCTTAATCTACAAATGTATTCCTTTTTCACATCTTACTTTGTATTTGTCTCCTTCATTCTTAGAATGTAAGAACTGCTTGCTCATCTCTTGTGTTAAAACAGAAACCGGATTATCGACCTGAAACGAAAAAACAGAAAGAGTGATATTTTTTGTTTCACTTCAGTGGTCTCAAGTTAAACAGAATGGAATATGTCCTACTGCTACACTCTCCTCAGAACTGACAACATCCTCAAGGTCAATACCAATAATGCAATCCTGGTGTATTTGGAGTTATCTTCCAGGTAAGAGAAATTATCATCTTAGCACTATGGCAGACAACACAGCAAAATTCTGTTTAACCTATATGGTTTCACCAGGAAATTTTCACAAATAAAGCAAGCTGCTTAGTCCACCTTCATCTAGTTCTGAAAGCAAGACAGCACAATACCACAAGTGTCAGATGGATGGTAAAATAATATATACTACTATCAATGGACTCAACCAAAGCAATGATCACGAAGGTGGTCACAGGAGCAGGCAACATTTTGCTCCGTGATACTACACAGAGTAAGCTGAAAGACACTAAAAATATCATTCATCGAAATAAAAATTCTGGTATAACTTGAAAACATAAGCATACCAATTTCTGGAAAAGTGTTTTCACTAGGACCCTTTTCATTCCTTCCCCTTATTATATAGTGTGAACACTATTGGCAATCAAGGGACGGGAGTGTGGGAAACATCAGGCTGGGAGTTAGCTGGCCTGGGTTCTCATTTGGCTGTCTCCACCTGCCTAGAACACTTCAAATTTTCCATTTATTTTTAAGGATATTCTGAAAGATATAAATAGTGCTGTGCAGGCTGAGCCCCGGTGGCATAGTGTTTGAATGCCGGACAGCGGCCCACTGGGTTGGCGGTTCAAATCCCGCAGCAGCTCTCCAGGAGCAAGGCTGGGCCTCCCACTCCCACCCGAGGGCAGTGATGCCTTAATAAAAAAAATAAAAAAATAAAGAGTGCTGTGCAACATTTTTAGGAGGTGAGAAAAAATCAGAAAAAGTACTGTATCTTTCAGACCATAAGATACACCTGCCAATAAGACACATGCAGATTTTTGAGCAGAGAAATAAGAAAACAATATTCTGAACCAAATAGTGACAGTATAACAAAATTTCTGGGGAACCACACCTTCAGACCATAAGAAGCAGCCTCTTTTGCCCCTCCCCCCGACTTTTTTTTTTGGGAAAAAAGTGTATCATATGGTCCGAAAAATATGGTAAATCATGAATTAAATTGTCCTTGCCTAGTTAGTAGGTTAAGCTTATCAAAGTATACTTGAAAAGGATTAAAAAAAAAAAAACATCCTAACTTGTTTAAAAGCTTCAGCGAAGTTACTTAATTATACCTTTGAAAGTAAGCAATTTCATTTTAAGAAATAACTGTGTGCTTGCTTTGGCAACACATATATTTAGAAATATCTTTGTTCATAGGTTACAAATGGCATATGGAAGACCAGCATAAAAGTTGGTTCAATATAAGTGAATTAGAGGAACTCTGACTCATCGTGGCCCTAGCAAACACCATAAACTCTTTCCCAGAGCTCCTGAGACTGCAGAGCTTTATGGGAGCATACACCCTCAACTTTCTGAAGACCAGATGATGGGTCTGAACCACTGACCAACTGGTAAACAGGCCAGCACCTGACCTATTATGCCACCAAGGTTCCCGCCTTGATTTCTTTTGGGTCAAATTCCAGTAAAAATTTTTTTTCTTATTGCCAAATTCTGATTCTATAACTTAGGCATACTCCAATGATTTAAACATACCTTTTACAGAGCATAATGGGTCTATTTTCAAGGACAGTAGAAAGACTAGGACAAAGGACCTACACGGTAGAGGAGTGGCGACAGCAATCTGAGTTACTGGTGGAACGCTGTCTGATGAAGTGCGAGAAAATGAGTGCTTCTGGTTAGAAAGGCACTCAAAATAAAAATGGGGAAGCGCTTCCTCCTCAGAGGAGAGCTGACATTAAGACTTGAAAAGAATACAGCTCTCAAGACCTGCTTTTGCTGATGAGCTATGACTCAAAATGAGGACCCACAGCTCCAAGCAAACAGTCATCATCAGAAAGTGGAATGTGTAAGTGTAATACTCTAGGACAACAGCGAGCCCGCGGTACTGGTTGGCTCATTCTAACCGGGCAAATTTATGGCCTCCTGTGCTGGCAACCACAGAGTGAAGCATTCGTTCGCAAAAAAGAACATTTCACCATCTCTCCTGAAGCACAATACTGTCAGTTACAAAATCATATCCACAAACCTGTAGGGACAAGTTAATATACCTATTCATCAAATGTACACATCAACCACATGTGACAATGTGAAGAAACGGAGGTTCTTAACAAATTTCTGAAATCTGTGATTGAGCGTGTACTCGAAAAGTCTTATTCGACAACATAAATGGTGACTATATTTAAGGGAGCTTAAATAAATTCATGTACATAATCCACTATCTTTTAATTCCATTTTTCACAAATCTTTGGAAGCTGCCTCGCACTATATGAAACACAGGCAACAAACTGGGGATGTCTGTGGAAAAAAACAAAGCTCAACAGCTTCCATGAGAAGGCTTGAGAGCAAGTGTGGAACAGGCAATCAGTTGTTCAGATGCACATCTGTTGAAGCTGAAGAAAATTAAGACAAGGGCCGAAGTATGCTCTGGAGTATATGTGCCATCTGATTCAGCAACTACATGAAGAACGGATTTGGTGAACTGAATATTAATGACCCAAAGGGTACCCTACATGAATGAAACAAAAGGTCCCTTTAAAAGGCCAAAATAAATAACAATAGAGACTCTGAAACATAATCTTGAATGTCCAATAGCCAGTGACTGGAAGAAATGAAGCAAAAAAAAAAAACAAAAAAAAACCCAGAAGATTTCCAAGGGAAGCTTGAGAAGAAAAAGCCAAATCTTATAAAGGAAATATGCAAAGATTTAGAATTACAGAATTAAGAGAAGAACAAACTTAGCATTTCCCAAGATATATGAAAAGTGTAAGTGTGGGGGTCTGTCAAGGAGGTAGTCAGATGATGCCTCCTTGTGGGCTTGGCCTTCTCCTAAGGGGAACCAACCCCCTCTGCCTTCACCTTCTGATTGCCGAGCCCGGCTAGGATTTGTGCCAGCACTCAGGAGGCATCCACTGCTATTGAATCCACAAGATTTTGCACTCCCGGCCAGTGATGTTCCTTCATTAAGCGTCATTGCAGGTGGCTTGAGTCTGAGTAGCAACTTATGGGTTATTATCAGACTTAGGGACTTGAGTTGGACTGGGCTGGGATGTTTTCTCAATATAGAATTACTTAATTCTTGATATAAAGTTCATTCTTATACATATATGAATGCCTCTGGATTTGTTTCTCTAGTCCAGCTGGTCTAAGACATATAGGTAAACCAGACTGGCAGTCACCAGATAGTTTAAAGGAAAGACTTACTGCATTAGCTGTAATGAGAAGCATTTAACCACCAACTTTGGTTTAATGCCTCATTAAAACTCATTCTCTAGACTCTTTGTTATTTCTGAAACTGCATTTCTAGTCCATAAACTAGTCCATAGATATTGCTTTTAAAATATGTAGCTTAATCCCCAACACCTGGAGAAACAATCAGACCTCAGGAGGAGGATGACAAGAGGCATAGGGATAAATATACTCAGAAACTTAAAGAATTAAGTAATCTCCTCTCACCTGGTTACATAGACCATCACTGTCTACTAGAAATATAATGCAAGCCACACATAAGGATTTTATTTGCCATTAGGTCAATTCACACTCATAACGACCCATGCACAGTGGGACAAACCACCGCCCAGTCCTGCACCATTCTCACAATTGCTGCCACACTTGAGCCCATTGCTGCAGCTGCTAAGCCAATCCATCTCACTGAGTCTACCTCTTCATTGACCCTCCTTTACCCAGCAACGTATCCTCTTCCAGGGTCTGGTCTCCCTCACCTTTCTAAAAACCTCCCCAAACCCCATAGTCACCACCACGAAGTCCAGTCCAACTCAAAGAAAGGGGTCCTAGAGGCCAGAGAAGAACAGCCCCTGTGGGTCAACTAGATTGTGTCTTAGTGGTGGTGTGCCATCAAGTGATTCTAATCCGTAGTGATATTTATGCACAATAGAGCGAAGCACTGCCCAGTCCTGCACGAGTCTCATGATTGTTCCTATGTCTGAGTCCACTGTTGAAGCCACCGTGTCACTCCATCTTGTTAGTGCCTTCCTCTTTCTGCTGCCCCTCTACTTTACCAGGCGGGAAGTCCTGTTCCAAGGGCTAGTCTTTCTGAACAGAATGTTCAAAGTACGTAAGGCTAAGTCTCTCCAGCCTTGCCTTCCAGGAGAATTTTGGATGCATTTCTTCTTAAATGTCAAGATAGAGCAGGCACCATTGACGTATTCTTTAGTCTGAACAAACTGGGGTCACATTCTAATTACTGCAAAAGCCCAAGAACAGAAATAAGTACACGGATGCAATGAAAACGTTCTGTCAAGCACATTTGTTGCCCTCAGCATTCTCAAAACATGTGCTTTCTCTCTGGAAGTACACATGTGAATCGTTTATTTAAAAAAAAAAAAAAAACTGCTAAAAAGAAACCGAACTTGATCTCTGGTTACCATGGGTGACGGAGGAAGGGTTTCTGCTTCGGGGGCATTGAGCATTGAAGGTTAATGGTAGAATAATTTAGAAAAGGATATCAATGAGGGTTGTACAACGCGAAGAGTATAATCAATGGCATTGAATTATACATGAAGAAGCTGTTGAACTGAAGAACGTTTTGTTTTGTAGTATCTTTCTATCATTAATTTCATAAGGATAATGAACACAAGGATGAAAACAGTATTCTAAAATTGATTGTGGTAGTGATTGTACACCACTTCTTGATATGACTGGACTACAGAATTGTATATAGTGGACAAAGTGCCAATGAAACTGCTTAAAAAGCATCTATGGAATAATCCAATTAAAAGATAATGAAAATTTGCCATGTAAGGAACTTCATTAAAAATAATTATTGACATTCATTCTAGTGGTCAACTTACTCTTGATGCCATTTTAGTTTTTTGTACACTGTAGGTGAAAACACAACAGAACAACCAGTTCCGTGAATTAATCTGAAATGCAAATTTTATAATCACCTGTATGTTAAAATGATCAAGAATTGCAATCAGCTCTTCTTTCTTGGTAGAGACCACGCTCCCTAGGTATGAGAAATAAAATATACTTAATCATGGCAACATTAAATTAAGACATTAAAACACAAGTATCCGTAAAATGTTGAGAAGGCAGGCACCACCGACATATTCTTAAGTCTTAACAAACTGGGGTCACGTTCTAATTACTGCATAAGCCCAAGAACACAAATAAGCATGTAGATGCAAAGAAAACGCTGTTCTTCTTCCCACTGTGAAATCATTCTCTTCAAACTTCTCAGGAACTCAACATTTACCTCTTCCTTTGTGTCCTTTTCACATTTTTTAACCTTTCCTCCTCACATGCCATACAAACTCGGGGTGGGGGGTGTCTATACAGTTAAAACAAAATGGCTTTACCGATTTCAAATGGTGGTTCTCCTTAGAGTGCCCTACTGGTAAAGTCACAAGAGTATGATATTTACAGACATAGCAGATACACATACAAGCATCCAATCATCTTCCCACAGAGATGTAAGAAACTGAGAAGTGCCCATCCGTCTCTATCCGTATATTACTTAATCTTTCTTAACTGGATATTCACTAACATTTCCTTTTTACTAACATTTCATAGTAAATTAAAATACAAACCTCTTTCACTTTTTAGTTTGTAAGACCGACTTCCATCCATGCTGATGTGTTGCTGTACGATGATAGAGTTGCCATAGGCGTTTCCCCTGTACGCATCATCGCCTCTGTTCCTTAAGGTTATTAAGATATCTGCTGAGCTGAACCAATTAGAGTAAGAAAGTCACATGACAGCACACTGCAATTTTGAGATCTTTCTGTCGTTTTCAAAGCTCCCCCAAATAATTTTTTATTTCTGAACAAAAAATTAAGTTGGGATGAAGAAAAAGCTTCATGATTGAACTATGGAACAATGTATGTATCAACTCCCAATTAAAAGTAAATAAATAGAATTATAGTTTATTTAAAAAAAAAACAAAAAAGAAAACGCTTCATAACATATATGCCTAAACAGGGCAAGCATAAGCTCTGGCTTACAGGGTATGAGGTCTGCTGGTCTGGGCAGCCAGACAGCCTGGTAGAGTGCCCAACTGATGCCAGTGAACCATGCACCATCCTCTCTCGGTAACTATCTTAAAGCTCACTTTGACAGAGGGTTCTTCACCTCTGCTGGGATCAAATTATGGAGGAAGAAGGCATGCTGACCACTGGGTGGCAGCCATGCAAAGTGAAGCGAAAGTCTCACCCCTTCCTCCCTAGCCCCCGCAAGGTATCCACCCCTGTCAGAGGAGTCAGGGATCCTATGGGAAAGTGAAGTCAGGAGAGCAAAAAGGGAACAAACGTGTCCAGAAGAACGCAGCGCATGACTGTCGGCAGAAAGTGGGGGGAAGGATTGATCTCAAAGTGGAGGAAAAAATAGCTAACATACTTTTAAAGACCCTAAGAAAGGCGGGGGGGGGGGGGGGGGGGGGGGGGGGGCGCGGTTCGTGGTACTATGCACCTAATAAGCCACATTGGCCTGAGTTTCTGGACATACCCTGGCAAGCCAGGCTAAGCGCCAGAGAACACTGGGGCAGCAAATCTTCAAGGCAAACACACTCCAAAGGCCACACTGGGCTAGGACTGTACCTCAAACATACCTATAGCCTGAGGAGTTAGGACTGAGAACCGGTGGTGCTTGGGACAAACAGAAGACAGCTACACCAAGAGTACTAAACTCTCAGTAGATAGACAAAAACTGACCTAATACATCAGGACCCTAATTGCTGTATTAAGATACAGATTATTCCGGCAGACCTGTGATTGACATTGTCAGTGAATATTACTATAAATTCTGCTTGACAACCAACTCCCACTGTTTATGTAAATAGCATCCAGACACATAAGGATTTATTCTGTACAATAGCCCAGGTGTGACGATACATAGCTAGCCTTTACTGGTCCAATATCCCTCTCTGAACAGTGTTTAACAAACAAATACCAGGAGATAATGGAACCATCTTTCATGCTCCAAGGAGATGAACAATATCACACTCTATCATAAATTAACTAGGGGAGCCAAAGGCAGGAAAAAATAAAAATACAAATCCAGGAATTAATTAAGGACTCATACTAAATCCTAGCTCAATTTAAGAACAATTAATTCTTACATCATGGCCCTCCTCAATACTTGCCCACAGGAAGGGGACAGAGAAGATATGGGTGCTATAAGCAAAGTGTGGGGAAGATATTAGATGGTGTCCAGCAAATGTCTTGGATCTTAAAGACTTGTTTCCAAACAAGCAGCCATCTAAGTGAGATGACAACATGGAAGTTGTCATGGAAGAAGAACACCGACATCCGTGGCACAGGATGTAAATCATATAATCCAAAGGAGGAAATTGGAGCAAAGCCTCAACTGTGAGATTCTTGTTTGCTGAAGGCTATGGATGAAAGTGGAAGGCCAAGGTACATTTGTAAGCTCTCCAGAGAAAATAAGCCGCCAGCAATTTTTCTCTATCCTTAATGAAGGGAGGTAATAAACTGGCCACTGAACAAAGAGTATTGGAGAGAGGATTATAGGAGATCAAAATAACCCCAATTTGAGCAGTTAAAACTTTGGTACTTGACGCCCCCTCCAACCCCACAGACACATTAGACCTGATCTGGTTTTCTGTTTTGTTTTTTTTTAAATAAACCCTTTTGGTATTAGGGTTTTTCTCTGATGTATTTTGCCACTGTGGGTAGCCCTCTTGATTTCCCATCACAGGTTTTTTAGTATATGGAACTCAGGATTGATGAACCTACAGAGAAAACAAGTAGAATAAGGGTCCCTGCAGGGTCCAGTATGGGAAGGGGAGGAAATGGTAGCTGGTATCAGGGAGTTCAAAAAGGAAGATGATGTTCTGAAACTGATTGTGGTAGTAATTGTATAGTTCTCCTTGATATGACTGAACTTGACCCAAGGTAAAAGTTTATAAGGTCTAGGAAAGGAGGAGGAATGAAACAGGAAGTACAGATGAAATTGAGTTAAGACCTATTACACTGTGGAAATTGCAATCACTGACAAAATATAAAATGACAAGACATCATGAGATCCAGTTGCACTTCCATTCCTCAGCTTCCCAGATAAACATTCCTGCATCCTTAAAGCAAATTCCTTTTTCTAAAGTCACTGTAAGTGGTTGGGGCAGGTTTTTTGTTTTTTTTTAAATCAACATTTGAGTAGGACACACAGTCTTAAAAGGGTAACCAATTTGCTTCATGAAAACCTCCACTCAGCTGAGCCCCGGTGGCGTAAGTGGTTGAATGCAGGACTACGGCCCGTGGGCTTGGCGGTTCAAATCCAGTGGCGGCTCTCAGGAGCAGCGCTGGGGGGCTCCCACTACCACCAGAGGGCAGTGATGCCCCAAAAAACCAAAAAGAAATAATTAAAAAAAAATTCCACTCAATTTATAATAAAACGTTGTTGTATTTTTTTGTAAGCCTTGAGAGAAACAAGTAGGGGCAAAAAACAATGGTTGTTGGCACAGTGAATCCGACACACTGAGAGAGCAAGAGCAGACACACACACACACACACACACACACACACTATCCCAGGAGACAGAACATATTTAGTTCTTGAGTTTCTCTCACTTCTGGTCCCTCATGAGACCCAGTTGCACGTTCACTCCTCAGATTCCCAAACATTCCTGCATCCTTATGGCAAATTGCTTTTTCTAAAGCCACTTCAAGTGCTTGGGGCAGTTTTTAGTCAACATCTGACCAGGGCACATCATCTTAAAAGTTATCCGCCACAGCATTTGTAAAGGTTTCTCATTTTGATTCTAATGAATAGCCCAAGTTTGAGAACCACTAAGTATGACAATAATGGTCAGTGAATATACCTCAGGAAAACATCTTAAACTAGACTTAAACTAGATAACTACTGTATTTAATTTTCATTTGTCCTGGGTATGCTGCTGCGATGGGAATTTAGTAAAAAGAAGGAACTTTTCTTTTTAAAAATGGAGAGAAAGGTTCGGTCAGTGTCCTACTAATGAACTACGCAAAACTCTTGGGTGATGAGACAGGAACCACTGACTGGGCACCAACGTGGCTTTTTTCCCATCACAGCAGCCTGGTCTTTGCTGATGTGGAATTTGGGTCAAGAACCACAGAGCCTAAAGTCTGGATTCACAAAGCCCCAAGGAGTGCAGAGATGGACACGCGGCAAGAGTGCGTTCAGGGGAAATGTCTATAAGCAGAGCGACAGGCACAACTTGGCCTCTCTCTCAAACTCTCGACAGTGGCACATAACAGAAAAGAAAAAATAAGCTTTTACTCAGGTGGATTATCTCCAAAAATATTTCAAGTATTTCACTGACACATAAAACATGTCATGGAATGTGGAAAGCAATTTCTTCCTGCAACTTCTATTTGAGAGGTCACTATGTTAACTGGCTGGATTAAAAGCTTTAGGACAAAATTTTTAATTGCCGGAGGGTACTGAGTAATACAACTTTTCCCTTCTGAATAGGGAGTGGTAGGCCAAATAATAAACTTGGAGTAGAGACAAAATATGCTAAAAATCTGTTTACAAATTGTCCTTTTCCAAGACCACTCAGCATGGAAAATTATGTTCTGCATCTTTTGAACCATTCTCTTCTCTGAAAGTTTTTGAGCTGAACGTTCTAAGAAAGTGTTCAGCTCACAAGTTTCCGTAGAAAAGAAGAGTATCTAGCAATACATACATACAAAGTTCCTAATCTGATTTACATTCCAACCCTAATCTCTCTTTATTTTTTAACTGGAGTAGGGGATGGGGAGGAGAGCATCATTAGTTACCAATGTTTCAAAACCAAAATGCCTAGGCGGAGAGAAGAATGAGCAGTGAGAGGAGCCTCCCACTGGATTCTGTTACAAGAAAATTCGGGACAGCTAGTCATCACTAGAAACAAGAATCCTTTCAGAGGTATCTGTGGCAGCATTAAAAGGAATAAAGAGAATGTCTTACCGACAGGATTGCTAGTTGGCAAAAGGCCCCAAGTCCATAATGATGCAAACTGGGCAATGAATATACAACAAAGAAAATGCAGTATATAAAAGAAATACAAATCTAAGGAGCAGGATGAGAATGCCATTCACCAAGTGTCACAATGGCATAATAAGACTACAGTCCTCTTTACTTGAGTAGTCTGGGTAAAGGGTATACAATCAAAGTCAGGGGGTAGACTACTGCCTTGAAATCTCTGGAAAGCTAGAAACTGTGTGGGGACCTTAGCTGAGTAGTGACTCTGTTGTTGCTTCTACCACAGTAGTGTAGGTGATGCTGAATTTGGGTCAAGAGCCAAGAAAGCTCAGTGTTTAAATAGTCCCACTCGCTAACGTTTATGGAAGTTATTTACACACACACACACACACA
>PVJH01044157.1:0-13165 GCA_004026705.1 Nesogale talazaci | reverse complement strand
AGCACTGGGTAGCGCCCACGACCACCAGAGGCAGTGATGCCCCCCCCTCCTCAAGAAAAAGATGCCCTTAACCACCTCTCTCATCTACCTCTCAGCAAAGGAGATGGGGCTGTTAGAGCCTTGGATTCTGGGGAACACCTTGGAGCTTTGATTTCCTGGCAGGAAAGGCCGGAGTTTTCCAGCCTGCACAGTGGGTGGGTGGGTGGGGAATGCACGAGGTGGCTTTCACCCATGGGGCCTGGAGGATGACTGAGAGCCCCAGGCACACGGGGAGGAGGTGGGGATGGATGGAGGGCAGGCAGGTCTTACCTGTGGGGCTTAAGGGACCCACTGGCCCTCTGGCATCGAGGCCCTGCCCCTGTCCTCTTCGGCCCTCGGTCAGAGTCTCGGTGGGCCCATGTGTGGATGGGAATCCTATGGGCTTGGTGTATAGCGAGACGCCCGTGCACCCAAGCAGGCCCCGCCGTCTGCCCTCCAGCAGCGAGATGTCCCAGCCTTTGTTCATCTCGTCCCTGCAGCCACCACACGGAAAGACAGAATCGGGCCAGGATGGTTTGTGAAAGTGTTTGTTTTCTGACCACAGTGCAGAAATATTCATCCCTGAATAATATCTAGCCCACAGAAACCCAGCTTCTCCTGTGTCTCAGTGACAGACGCTCTGAGCGGGTTCTGACCCATACAAATCAGAACTGATCCATGAGGTACCAGTGGGATGTGTGCTCTCTCTAGACGTTTTCTTGTGAGTCAGGTGAAGGTGGACCGAGCCGATCACAGTTTGACGCTCAGTACCAGGTACACATCCCCTCTAGAAACCATCCCTGCCACCGCTGCTGCCCCGTGTTTCCCAACTGTCCTTCCTTCCTTCTCTAAGTCCCTCAAGGGGTTGGTGGCGGTGAGATCAGTCGCAGGCCTGAAGGGGAATTGCGATTGTTCTGCGGGGAGCGGGTGTCCCACGTTTCCCTGTCAGCCCCCTCTGTCTGGTTTCATTGGTGATTTGAGTTTTTTTTTTTTTTTTAAAAAGAGTGCAACTATTTTTTAAAAAATCAGCCCCGGTGGTGGTTGTGTGCGGGACTGCGGCCCACAGGGCTGACGGTTCAAATCCAGCAGCAGCTCTCCAGGAGCAAGGCCAGGCCTCCTACTCCCACCAGGGCAGTGATGCCCCACACACAAAAATCATTTTATTGGGGGCTCATACAACGCGTAGTACGATCAAGACACATCCATTGTATGCAGACCACATATGTACATTAGTTGCCAGCATCATTCTAGAAACATCCTCCTTCCACTTCGGGCCTTGGTATCAGCTCCCCATATTTCTCCTCCTTCCCCTTCCCCCTCTTTCATGAACCCTTTATAACTTACAAATTATCAGTATTTTGTCCTATCACTCACAGCCCTCTTGTTCTAGTTTCCTAGTCTCCATGCCACAGACTCTGGTCACGTGCCACATCTGGTCTCCACTTCTGCCATGTTCACGTGCGCTTCTGATGGTCCTGGACTTTCTGGGCAGTCTGTCTTTAGGATGGACTTACAGGAGGGGACAACCTCCTCTTTCTAATGTATTGTAGACTACAAGGAGGCCAGGGATGGGGGCAGGGATAGGGAAAGGGAATGGGGTAGTACACTATAGAAGGAGAGAGAAAGGAGAGGAGGGAAAAAAAATAGAACCACATTATGGAGGGTTTGATGGGTGCTATAGTGACTGGTTTCCTTTGTGGAGAGAGGCTTGCGACACTGTAGACCACAGTTTCTTTAAATCCAAGATAAAGCAGTAAAAATGAGAGTGAGAACTCACCATCTTAAAAAACCCTGAACAAAAATCCCACCAGAGTCCTTTCCCCTCAGATCTAAATATTGAGCTGAGTGGCTGGAAAAAACAACAACAACAGGAAAAGTGGGAAAATCGAAGGAAAAATCGAAGTAGGCTTGTGGTCTCCAGTGACGTGCAAGTTCATTTCAAACGAATGAAAGCCTCGTGTTTCTTCTCAGGGGAAGCTGATGGCCTGGAATAGTCCACTGAGGCTCCTTATGGGAATAGAAAATCCTGTCTGTCTGCCCAGGAGTGGCTGCTGCATTTGAACTGCTGGCCTTACGGTGAGCAGCTCAACCAGTCAGCTATGATGCCCCCAGAGCACTGAAGGAACGAGACACAAGTTCCAGACCTCTTGCGTTCACAGTCTGGAGAGACAGAGCCGGTGCAGGAGAATGAAGCAAGCATCCGGTCTCTTCAGCGATGGTCCGTTTCATGGCCACGGGAAGTTGGGGGTGGGATTTTACGTAGGGTGACCCCGCTTCCCTGAGGAGGAGACCTGAAGGCTACAAAGGAGTGGGCCGTGTAAGGATCTGAGGAAGAGAGTTTCAGGCAGTGAGAAGGGAAGGTGCAAAGATTCCCCCAGGGGGTGCAGGGACACCCCATGCCATCCAGGGAGACACAGCAGGGAGCGGCTGGAAGCTGGAGGTGAGTGGGGGAGGGAGAGGGTGTGAAGGCTGAGGACAGAGAGCGGCTGGGACAGGGCTTTGTGGGCCACAGCAAAGGCTTGGCTTTGACCCAGGATGAGATGGGAGCCATGGGAGGCTTCGGAGTCGAGGAGGGAGACGCTCTGACGTAAGTCTCCTCAGAAGCGCCTGTGTGTGAGGAATGCGTTGTCAGGAGTAGAGGCTGAAGGAAGGGAACAGCGAGGGCAGCTGGGACAGCAACGGATGAGGGGTGCCACGGGAGCCCTGGTTCCCCACGGGCTTGCTTGCCACGCACCCCCCTCCCCGCCAGCCAAACTCACTGCCATCAAGGCCTGGCAACCCTGGAAGAGAGATTAGAACTGCCCCTGTGGGTTTCCCAGACTCACTTTCGCTCTCAGTGGGACTTGTCGTTTCGAACTGATGACCTTGTGATTCACAGCTCAACACAGAACCACGAGGCCACCAGGGCCCTGGCTGTATGTCTGTCCTCTCTAGATGTGGGCGGGCGGCTCACCTTCTGCCAGTGCTGGTGGCACCGTGGATTCTGCATCGGGCAGTAGCTGGAAGGACGGCAGTTCAAACACACCGGCGGGCAGCTCCTAGGGATAAGACGTTGCAGAGGGAGGGACGTCCAGGGCAATTGTGTCTCCTGTCTAGCTGTCCGGCAATGGGCTTTGGGGAGGGAGAGGTGGGGGAACAGGTAGGACCTTACGTAACGGCTGGGTGTTTATTTGATCCTGGAAGGAATCACATCAGAGGATCTTGCAACATAATTGTCTCTGTGCTCAAAGGGCCTTTGGGGGTCGCTGGGGTGGGGGTGGGGGTACACACGCTTGGAAGAAAGGCCTGGTGATCTCCTTTCAAATGCCAGCAGGGGCACCCATCAGAAGGGGGGCACCAGGACCCAGAAGGGATCCTGTCCACAGTCTCTAGGTTTCACTTTGATTTCAGAGTCCTGTGCAGCTCTAGGTCAGCAGTTCGAGACCCCTTCCCCACCCAGGAACTCCTTGGGGAAAAGATGGCACGCTCTACTCTGGAAAAAGTCTTGGAGACTCACAGGGGGGTGGTTCTACCCTCTCCTGCAGGCTCGTCGTGAGCGGGACAGTGGAGAAGCCTGTGAGGAAGCCTGGGTGGGTGGGGCTGGTGGTGGGCTGCTAAACCAGAGGCAGCCGGTTCAGATCCGCCCCGGGATGCCGCAGAAGAAATGTCTGGCGATCTGCTTATGTCAAGACGGTAGGCAAGGAAATCCCAAGGGGGGCCGTTCCACTTTGTCACACGGGGTCTCACCAGGAGTCACACACGATGCGACGTACAAAATATAATTTCTTTTTTGGTCAAGAGTCTTGTGTTCCTAACAGCAAGGGGACGTGGACGTCCAGGGAGGTTTATTCCCCAGCTCAGGAACTCACTGGAGTTCGGGGTTGAGCCAAGCCTGCTGTCTCGTCTCTTGGCTGGCGTTCCCTGTCCTGGCTACCTCCTAGGGGAGCCTGGCGTCTGACGATCGCCACCCCCACCCTCATCCCGCAGCAGCCCCAACATCCTCGGATTCCCTGCGGCCTCTGGGATGCATTCCAAACTCTCCCAGTGGCTCGGGCCAAACACCTTGGAGCTGTCCTTGACACCCACACCCAGGCCAATCTGTCAGCAGACACTTCCTACAGGCCCAGCTCCATTGGCACGGCCACTGCTGGGGCAAGGTGGTGGGGGATAGGAGTGGGGCTCGGCTTGGGTGGGGGGCTTCCTGCTTCCTCCTCACCAGACCTTCCGAACCTGCCATTCGCAGGGCTCCAGGTATCCGGGAAAGGAACTTCCTCAAAGGGCAGTGGGCTTGGTCCTCTCCATGTCTCTGGAGGAACAGGAAGGGTTGGTGTGTCAGTTCTGAGGTTTGTCGTGGGTGTGAAATCAGTTCTCCAGTACCCTGGGCAGCATGGGATCAGAGCTTTAGGGTCCATGGGGTGCTCTTTTCTTTCTTTAAAAAAACACACCCTCCCTAGGACCCCTAGGGTGCAGTGTAGCCACAATGAAACATACAACCTTCCTCCAGTCTTCAGTGCTTTCTCACCTCTCCCCTACTATATGATCCCATTTCTACCTTGCAAATTCAGCTAGACCAGGGGATGCACACTGGTACAGATAAGAGCTGGAAACACAAGGAATCCAGGACAGATGATCCCTTCAGGACTGGGGGGCGGGGTGGGGGGCGGAGAGTGGCGATACCGGGAGGGTGGAGGGAAGGAGGGAAGGTAGAATAGAAAGAGGGAACTGATGACAAGGTTCTACATAGAACCTCCTCCCTGGGAGACGGACAGCAGGGAAGTGGGGGAAGGGAGATATCGGACAGCGTAAGATATGAAAAGTAATAATTTATAAATTATCAAGGGTTCACGAGGGAGAGGGGAACGGGGAGGGAGGGAAAGATGAGCCGATGCCAAGGGCTTAAATAGAAAGCAAATGTTTTGAGAATGAGGAGGGCAACCTATTATACAGGTGTGCTGGATATACGATGGACTGATGCATGGATTGTGATAAGAGTGGTATGAGCCCCCGATAGAATGATTTAGGAAAAACAAATCCACCCAACTTTCAAAATTGTGAACCGGGTGATGTGGACAGAGCGGGGCAGAGTTCTGTATTCGACACCCCATCCACATCCTGATTGGACCCAGCCCGAGCAATAGCTTATGCCTCTTCCTGTGTTGCAGGTTGTTTAAAGAGGCACTCTGGTGGCGCAGAGGGATAAGCACGTGCTGCCAACTGCAAGACCAGCAGTTCGAAACCAGCGGTTGCTTCCGAGGGAGAGTGATGAGGCTCCCCGTTCCCATGAAGACTTGGAAACCCAGCTGGGCTAGTGGGTGACTTTGCATCAGAACTGATGTGATGGCGGTAAGTTGGCGAGTTTGATCCTGAGTTCTGGAACTTTGTCTCATTTTTAAGGGGCTGGGCAAGCTAACGTGGAGCGGAGTTCAGTTTGAGACCTGAAAGGGGGGGGGCGGGTATCAGTTAAGTCTTTATCCCAGCAAGAAGCCTGGCTTCATGTATGAAGTTGAAGTGCAAGCTCACTGGTGGCCCCCGGCAGAAAGGCAGGGACCTTGCGCCCATAAAGGCGCACGCCTTCCTGAATCCCCAGGAGCCGTTCCCCTGGGTCCTCTCGGCTGCCTCTGCTTTGGAATCGACTCCCTGGAAATGGGCAATTCCCACACAAGGAGTCCTGGCTGCTTGATGGTGCGGTGCTTGACAACTCTCAGAGGTGGGTGGTTTGAACCCACCAGCTGCTCGTGAGAGAAAGAAAGACAAGGCTGTATGCTCTCCCCATGAGTTCCAGTCTCAGAGCCCCTTCAAGAGCCATGCGACTGTTGTAACGCAGGGGCTCTCCACCGTCCTCATGCCACCACCCTGAATACAGTTCCTCAAGTGGGGGTGAGCCCCCCCAGCCATAAAATTATTTTTGCCACTACTTCATCACTGTCATGTTGCTACGGTGATGAATGAATCGGGTGACCCCTGTGGAAGAGTCATCCGGCCCGGAAAGGATTACTCAACGGTATCTATCTATCTATCTATCTATCTATCTATCTATCTATCTATCTATCTACCATTATCATCTATGAACCTATCAATTATCTATCATCTATGAATCTCTATTACCTATATCATCTATCTTCTATCTATTGATCACCTATCGATTTATCATCTAAAATCTATCCACCTGTCTATTATCTATCATCTATGAATTCTATCTCTCTATTATCTATTTACCTATGTATCATCTATAATCTATCTATCGGGGCTGAGCCCCGGTGGTGTAGTGGTTGTGTGTGGGACCGTGACTCACAGGGTTGGCAGTTCATATCCAGCAGCCGCTCTCCAGGAGCAAGGCAAGGCCTCCTACTCCCACCCGGGGGCAGTGATGCCCACAAAAAAAACAAAAAAAACCCCCAAAATATATAATTAATCTATTATCTATGAATCTCTATCATCTCTATCTATCCATCATCTATCTATCATTTATATATATTTCTTTTTTTAAAATTATTTCTTTTATTTTATTTTTTGGCATCACTGCTCTCCGGTGGTGGGAGTAGGAGGCCCAGCCCCACTGCTGGAATGGAACCTCCGTCCCAGTGGGCCCCAGTCCCGCGCACAACCACGATGCCACCGGGGCTCAGCCCCATTTATATATATTTCTATCTTCTATGTATCATCTATGAATCTATTGATATTGATCTATAATTATCTCTGTATAATGTTGTCATTTCCCCCTTTTTTCTGTTACTGTGTGAAACACACCACACACCCCAGTCTAATCCATTGCTGTCAAGCTGATCTCACCCCCCTCCCCCGGGGACCCTACGAGACAAGCAGAGTCGGCCCACAAGCTCTCCAAGGCTGGCATCTTTCTAGGAGTTGACAGAGCAGCTGGAGGGTTTGATCGGCCAACCTTTCTGCTTACCTGCATGGGGGAGGAGGGGGCAGGGCTCCTTACAGGAGGTTGCTGTGTGGAGTCCCACTGTACCTTTCTCCAGGCCGAGAGAGGAACTCCCTGTTCTTCCAGCTCAAGGCTGCCTGGCCATGGCTATCCCGGCCCACACTTCGTTCCTGGGCTTGGGGGAGAGGGGGACGATCAGGTCACAGGGATGTCCTCAAAGCTAATGTAATTACTCTAAGCCTCACTCTCCAGAAAAGAGGCCCCGATGTGCGCACCCATCGCAGCTGCCAAGGGCCTCCCGGTGCGTCCCCGGAAGCCGGTGTTCTTGTGGCTGCACCAGTCGGTGGATAGGAAAAGGCTCTTTCTCTTTGAATTCCGGTCCTGTCTCTGGGGTCCTCCGGTCTCCTTCAGGGGCAGCGACGTGGGGTGGGGGAAGCCTGTCTGCTCCTGTAAAGACCTACAGCCCCCGGAACCCACAGAGCCAGCCTGACTCTGTCCTGGACGGTCGCTCCGCCTCAGAATCCACTCCGTGGCGGGGGGGCTGGCCATGACGCTGGGTCAGGGGGTGCAAACGGAGCTCGGCTGCTGACGGCGAGGCTGGTGGTTTAGCTCCATCCCAAGAGGCTTGCAGTAACTGGCCACGGAGGTTGCGTGAGTCCCGGTGAGCTGGAGAAACCTTCATAGACGCTCATAGGGCTCTAAGAAAGAGCTCTGCAGTAAACCAATCTGAAGGCAAAATCTGGTACACTCGTTGCTTTTGTAAACAGTTTTAAAGGAACACTAAAAAAGAGAAAGAGTTTTATGAAAATGAGGAATTGAGCCTGAGCCCCGGTGGCGTAGTGGTTGTGCGCGGGACTGCGACCCACTGGGATGGAGGTTCCATTCCAGCTCCACAGGAGCAAAGGCTGGGCCTCCTACTCCCACCACCAGAGGCCAGTGATGCCTAAAAAAAAAAATGAGGGGCTGAGCCCCGGTGGCGTAGTGGTTGTGCGCGGGACTGCGGCCCACTGGGATGGCGGTTCAATTCCGGCTCCCAGGAGCAAAGGCTGGGCCTCCTACTCCCACCACCTGAGGGCAGTGATGCCTAAAAAAATAAAAAAAAAAAGAAAATTAAAAAAAAATGAGGAGCTGAAGATACCAAGGGCTCGAGTAGGAAGGACATTTTGAGAATGATGAGGGCAACACATGTATAAATGCACTTGACACAATGGATGGATGGATGGGTGATGATAAGAGTTGCATGAGGGGCCCCCCCAGTAAAATGATAAGAAAGAAAGGGCTTTCGAATATTGAGAATTTCAATTTGAATATTGACTATTGAGAAAATGACTCAGTCCAGTCCAGGTCAGTCCGATTTTAGCCCATATGTCGAATCAATGAAGTCCCCTTCAGACTCACGAAACACATGCAATGGCCCCCCATGCGGGAAGATCACAGGTCAGTGGGTGCAAAGTCTTGTGGAACCAGTGGTGGTAGAGGAACCTCGGCACCGGCAGGGGCCTCTATGCAGTTCCTTCAGCTCCCAGGACATGGGCTCTTGTCAGTGTATTGTCTTGTCAGCAGAGTGCCTCTCAGAGAGAGTCTGTCCCGCCCGAAGAAGGAAAAACAGGAGTTCCCAGAATCCTCAGGAGAAGGCCACACCCACACAGAGGCCTCATTGGCTATGTCCCGATTGACAGGCTAGACTCCACCCCTTCGCTCTGAATCCTCACATTGGATTCAAGATGGCAGCCTCACCTGGGTCTTTCTTGAGTGGGCTTGACCTTGCCTCTGGGCTCTCTTTCAGGGAAACTATTCACTATCCTGATCCGCAGGGAGTCGGCCCTCCTTAAGGTGGGACAGGCTATAGGGTCGGATTCCTCTAGATGACTGATACTCGTAGGGAGATCAACTCTAGCAGTTGACCTCCAACTATGCAGTCGTTTGCCTTGTGTCATATAATAGGAGGGTGGGGATGGGGAAAACCCGGAGAGAAACCTTTCTGGAATCCCACAGACCAAGGGCTACATCCCTCTGTTGGCTGATTCTGACTTGCGGCAGCCTATGGACGGCTCTAATGAACCACCTGAGTCGAGAGCATTGTCCGTGAGTTCTCTGTGGCCATGGCGACAAACGGCACCCAGCAGAGACTCAGTGGTGTGGGAAGCATGCTTGATATCTGTGGCGGTCATGTGCTTTCGTTAATTTTATGATTGAAATGTAGGGGTGGAGTCTAGCCTGTTAATCTGGAGATAGCCATGGAGTAGCCAGTGAGGCCTCCATGTGGGCCTGGCTTTCTCCTGAGACTTCTGGGAAATCTCGAGATATTCCCTTCGTGAAGATGAGAAGTCATCTCCCCAGTTGTCGGGAGTTAGTCTCAGAGACGATTAATCACGGAAAAGACAAGATGGCAGCATCCAAGAAGCTGGAGGAGCCGGCGGAGAGACCACACAGCTTTTCCCTGATGGAGCCAGACCTCTGAAGCTGGAGCGGCAAGCTGTTGATGGACCCTGAGCCCTGGAAGCGAGGAGCCATGGGGAGACCCCCACCAGCGCCGGGATCCAGCACCCACTGACCTGTGACTTCATGAGTCGGAAGGAGACTTTATAGACTGATTTCGGGCATATGGGTTAATATCGGACTTATGACTTTGAACTGGACTGGACCGGGATGCCTTCTCCATGTCACATTCCTTTTTGTATGTAAACCCTTTTCCTTATACCTATATGCGTGTCTATGAAACTTGTTCCTCTAGTCTTCCCAGACTATCACACTATCAGAACAGGTCACAAGGATGGCCCAGGGAGGGAAGGCGAGGGAAACAAGGAAGGCAAAGGAGGCCAGGCATGTCCACCTCGGTGGGAGTTACATAAGCTGGTGTCAATGTGAGGATTCAGAGTGAAGGGGTGGCATCTAGCCTGCCAATCGTGATAGAGCCAAGGAAGCCTCAGTGTAGGCGTAGCCTTCTCCTGGGGCTCATCCGTCTTGTAGTCTCTTCTCTCGGTTTGCTTCATGCCTCCCTTTAGTGACGCGCCCCCACACCCCCGCCCCCTAATTTTGTATCTCTGGGCTGCACTCCAGCCCGGACTCCAGACTCATGCCTTCACTTGTTGAACCAGCATTCCCACGCTCCACTTGCATGTCCACGGTTGGGGTTGCTGGTAGGTGGGGTTGGGTTGGCACGGACTCTTGGGCACTGCCGGGTCCTGCCTGCGCCACCTGGTGATGGTTGGGATGGGTGATGTGCCCACGGTTGGGGTCGCTGTGCCAATTTATCTCGTTGAGCTTTCCCCCCTCTGCCTTTCCAGACCTGGTTTCTGTGGTAGTTGCATAATTGCAACTTGAAATGTAGGGATGGGGGTGGGGGTCTAGCCTGCCAATCAGGTCATATCCTGATGCCCCCCCCCCCTTGTGGATGTGACCTCTCATAAAGAGAGTCCTAAGAACCTTTCCCACCCTCATCTTCATGTTGGTGGAGCTGCATGGCTGAGCCCTGCCAAGCTTCCACCGCCACTGGATCCACAAGACTTTGCACCCACCAGCCTGCGATCATCCTGCCTTCTGCATCATTCCATGTGGCTGCGTGAGTCTGAAGAGGGACATAAGGACTAATTCAGACTTATGGACTTAAGTTGGACCAGGCTAGGATGTTTGTTTGTAGGATTTTTTTTTAGCTATAATTACTCCTTGATACAAAGCCCTTTCTCACACCTACCTGAGTGTGACTACATTTGTTTCTCTAATCAAATCGGACGGACACAGGCCACTTGAGAAACAAAACCAGAGACTCTCATAGATGCGTAAGAAAGAACCTGATATCAAGAAGCAATCATATATCAGGAAGGCTTCCCAGCCCAAGCCAGCTCAGGTCCAGGGGTCCGATGTTACCCAGCACCCTCTCCAGACTCATATGGTGGAAAGCTAAACATGCAGACCAAGTGCAGTGAAGTCACAGGTCAGTGGGCACAGTCTCCTGGATCCATGGTCGGTGGGTAGACGGCTGGGTGCAGATAGCTCTGAAGATGGCTCCCACAGTCAGAGGCCCACGTGGGGCTGCCCCTGGGGACAGACACAGAGTCCCGTCAAGGGTCAAGGTGAAGGGCAACAGACGGGAAGGAGACGTTCTCATGGCCTCTCACAGACAAGGCCACCCCCCCCCCCCCGCCAGGAGGCAGCATCAGGCTGTGACCTGCTTGATAGGCTGGACTCCACCCTGTCCCTGTCCCTTTCCTACGGGACATTGCACGTGTGGATGTGCAGTCTAACAATGGTGCCTTCTCCTGAGCTTCCAAGTCTCGTGCCACCGGCCCTTCCAAGGAACACTCTGACGATCCCTCCCGCACCCGCAGCTTCACACGGCCCCAAACACACTCTCAGCCCCTGCTCCCTCGACACCTGGAAACGGAGACACCATCCTGGCAGCTGCTTCTCAGACACAAACAAACAAACAACAAACGATTCTGGAGTCAAGTTGGTTGAAGAGGATGGTATTCTACCAGAGAGAAGAGAAATCAAAGTGGGGCGGGGCAAGCAGGTTAGCTACAGCGTTGACTGTTTCGGGATACAAAACCGAGGCACTGGAATGTAACACAGCCTCCCCCGCCCCGTAACACACCAGAAAAAAAAAGTTTTTCAAGAGCTCGATGACTTTGGAGTCATTTTGGACACCTCTCTCTTGCTCTCTCTTCCCAGCGCTTCAATCCATCAGCAAATTCTGTCAGTTCTGCCCTCAGAATATATGCAGATCACCGCTTCCACCACCCCCACTACCACCACCCTCGTAAAAGCCCCACTTGCCTGAATGGCTTTTTGTACAAGGAAATCTTTTCTATCCTGAAACTTATTATTTTTTTTTTCCTTATTGAGGGGAGATTCGCTTAGCAGATCGCGGACCGTTTAAATGCGTATGTCACCTCACTGCCTTAAGTTGGTTTTGATTCGTCACAACCCTACAGGATAGAGGAGACTTGCTCTTGTGGACTTTTGAGACTGGCATCCCTTACAGGTGTTGAAAGCCTCCTTTCTTTCCCTTGGAGCAGCTGGTGGACTTGAACCTCCGAACCTGTGGTTATCCAGCACGTTCTCATCATCCGGCCGTCCGAGGACCTTAGACGGATCCTAGGGTTCCTGGAGGTCTTGTAAAATGTGTATAAAGGAGAAACTACCAATGCAATTGAATAAGGCCCCTGTCTTGTCCCAGTCTGTGTTAGACAGGGTTCTCTAGAGAAACAAAGCCAGAACTCCAGCAATTAGATATATATTTATATAGATAGAAAGATGTCTGACATAAGAAATGAACAGTTAACTAATCTATAAAGCAGCAACGGATGGCTTGGTGCACCTCACTTGCATGAGACAGCTAATGCACTGGCAGTCCTTGGAGTCTAGAAGGCTGCCGGGCAGTCCTCTGTTGAGCAATTCAGGCTATCGGGCGATAAGCACAAACAGCAAGGCAAGTCACCAACAGTCAGCCAGATGACATGGTCCAACTGTTCCCAGCTCAAGAGATGTCTATTCCAGGGGTGTGCCGAAGCAGGGCTTGAAGGATCCTCAACTTACTGCGAGCGACAGTCCGCAGATTAGGTGTCCCATGGGGAGTGTTGCTTGGAGATCAAGGCACAGGACAAGCAAGGCAGCCTGCTGCACACAGGTCCAAAGATCCACGAGCAAGGGGGAGAGAGAAAGGCGAGGTTCACTGAGCCATTTCTATCTACACCCTTCAATTAATCTCACATGTGTTCATTGGCCATGTTGGCACAACAAACCCACCCATCTTCATTGGCCATGTTGGCACAACAAACCCACCTATCACACAGCCCTACTCCCGCTCCCTTTTCTCAGGAGCTCTGGTGGCATCATGGGCTGTGCCCTGGGCTGCTCACAGTACAAGGTAGATGGTTCAAAGCCATCCTCCCCTTTGAGGAAGAAAGATGAGGCTTTCTCTCCCATTAAAAGTTACAAATGGACACAGTCTTAGAACCATTACAGAATAAAAGCCCAGATATCTTCAGTCCTTTGGTGATTAAATGCACATTCGCAAATCTTGTCCTGATTCACTGTTGCAAAACATGAGCAGAGGCTAGAAGTATCACCTGGATTGTTGTTAAATGTGTACAAGCAGTGGCCCCTCTGCTTTTATTCATTTCTTCCCCCATCGTGGTCTAAGTATAAAGCACTGTGAATGAAGGTAGTTGTCAGGGTTAGCTGCGGGGGTGTGGGTGTTTTTCTTTATTTTATATTCTGAGGTGGGAGAGGTAGTTTTACATTCATGGGCTCCTTTCCCCCCTTTTATGGTGATCTAAT
>PVJH01044156.1:0-13188 GCA_004026705.1 Nesogale talazaci | reverse complement strand
GAGCATCCTATTTGCATGGCTTCACCACCACAACAGCACCATGCTCCTCGATCGTATTATTAGCAAGCTTTTCCATCCTCTTGTAGGCCACGGACACTTTCTTTGCATAATTCTAGTCAACCATTCAGTGGGGGTTTACAAGGCAGTGGCTAGAAAGGCAGGCCACATGAAAACAATCCATCCGCACATCCGCCCCCCCACCCCCTGCCCCCAGAAGGCATTTCAGGAAAACCCATGGGTGGGCTTGGTGGGATTTGTAGCTGCTTAGCCATGATGAGCAGAGGGCGCTCTGTGTGTGTTGGGTGGGAGAGAGAGGCAGGGGATGAAGGAGCCTGGGGGCTGGATAGGGTTCGCATGAAGGCCCCTTGAAGTTGGCCAGTGCAGATATGCTTGCAATAGGTCGTCACAAGCAGAGGTCATGCAGGAGCAGAGCGATTGCTGTAGTGGCAAGGGGACAGCATCTGGACACCTTACTTAGAGGTTTTGGGACCATGTGAGAGATGGGTAAGGATCTCTGAAGTGAGGCTGGCCGGGGGTGCCGTGGGCAGATGCCACCCCAGGCAGCGTGCAGCTGGGGGCGGGTGCAGTGCCTGAAGACCCATTGCGCATGATCTCCATTGAACAACGGCAGAGTTCTCACTTCAGGTTCTTTCTCCCACACCTTGTGTTTTTAAAACCGGGGGCCCATGAGACGCCCTGAGTACCTTTAGATCATATTACACACTCCATTCTCACAAGGAACTCCTTTGCCAACTCTCTCTGGTCTGACACGCATCTGTTCCATGCTAGCTGCCCCACCCCCTCACCCCTCTTGGGCCTTGGCTGATGCAGTATAGAGATTGCTGGGCTGCCTACTCACCCACCACAGAAATGTGTCCCTGGGCTCACCGCCTCAGAAGCCAAATGAGAGGGTGGGGCTGATTACCTGAAATACCCTAGTGGACCCCTCTGGGTCTCTTGTCTAGACTTCCCAGTCAGACTAAATAAACCAGCCCCTCCTTGTTAAGAAATGCACCTTTCTACGGCAGCTAGACTCAAGTCAGAACCTTCCTTATCAAAACAAGACACACATACACACACACACACACACACACACACACACACACACACACCAAGATTCGCATGCCTGTAAACACCTGAGCACCGAGTGTGGGACCCGTAATCTCTCAGTCGACAATGCTTTTAGATCTGAGTCCCCTGAAGGTTTCCCCTACCCATGGACCTGGGATAGATTGGATTTCAGTTTCTCGGGGTGCTGAAAACCCAGCAGACACTTTCTCCTTTCTGACTTTCCCAGCAGGCACTTCTCTTGGGTTGGAAAACCACCTGCTCTGTTCGTATTTGTCACTTAGGTGTGAGGTTGGTCTGTGGGAGCCCGGCACTGCCAGTGCTCGCCCATGTACTTGTGGAATCCCGCAGAAGAGTCCTTGCACTGTCTCCCTGTCTCAGAGTTATCTTGCTCATGACCGAACCCTTCCTCTTACCTTTGAACTCCCAGCCACAGTGGACACCCCATTTTCCAGCAATGAACATTTCCCGAAACCAGCATTTCTAAGCCCCAAGTACACATTAGAAATACTCAACGGAGGCGCCATGTCGGGTCGTGAAGGTGGCAAGAAGAAGCCCCTGAAGCAACCCAAGAAGCAGAACAAGGAAATGGACGAGGAAGACAAGGCTTTCAAGCAGAAGCAGAAAGAACGAAAGAAACTGGAGGAGCTCAAGGCGAAGGCCGCGGGCAAGGGCCCCCTGGCCACAGGTGGAATTAAGAAATCTGGCAAGAAGTAAGCTGTACTTGGTGACAGAGGCCATGATGACGCTTGATCCCGTTCCTGTGTAAACATCTGCATTCCCTGCTATCACATGTCTTGCCACCCAGAATGAAATGTTGTCTTGGAGCCCGCTGTACATTTAAGAATAAACTTTTGTTTAAAAAAAAAAAAAAAAGAAATACTCAACGGAGCTTTTAAAGCCATTGCTGCCCTCGCTCCACCCCTAGATTAATTAAATCTGAACCTCTAGGGCATGTAGAGTCAGTGTAAGTATTTTTTAAAAAGTTCCCAGGTGATCCTGCTGTGCAGCTCAAGTCCCACTGCTTCGGATGGCTCCAGAGAGTCTCCTGATCTCCCGGGGCTCTCTCTGCTGTCTTCCACACCCCGTCTTCTGCCTTCGAGAGAGGGTCCCAGCAGTACCTGCCTTGGAACTTAGACACTGGCCCAGAGGCCAAACTAAAAGTCAGAATGACAGAGAAGAAGTGTGAGATCTTTCAGCAGGTTGCTGCTTAATGCCAAGTCCCTCAGGTTGGCACAGATAAGCCTCCTGTCTTTGCTTGGTTCCGGTCAGTGACTGTTTGCTGGCTAACCATGGTTGGGGCAATCACCACCACCCTTCCCGGTGGCTCCTGGGTAAGGGGCCGGAGTGACCTGCAGGTGCTTATAGTGAAAAGGCAAGAACACCGGGCAGCCCCTGTGGCATTTGAGAGTCACCAGGAAGCATACTTGGACATATTGTCAGGAGAGGCCAGTCCCTGAAGAAGGGCCCCATGTTGGGAAAAGTGGAGGGGCGGCGAGAAGGAGGAAAGCCCTTGACGAGATGGATTGCTAGCATGGCTACATCCAGGGGCACAGGCATAGGGATGCTTGTGAGACTTTCCTTCCGTTGTGCTAAGGCCCTGGGGGTCGGAGTCTCTCAATGGCACCTGACTGACAACCAACCACCTACTTCGTGCTGCTCCTGTTGCCACTTTCCTTTGTGCGTGTTTTACTGTAAGTAAGTAATCTGTAGCACATATAGGTGGCACATGCTACTGTGTGTACCATATACAGTGGTGTGTAGATTGTGGTACCGGTGGTGTCCCCATTCTCAAATGCAATGTTTCCAGCCTCCTAAGGCGAAAGACTGAATATTTAAAGATACTGAAAAGAAAGTCCACAATAAGGAAAATTTGAAAACCCTGACTCGCTCTGACGCAGGTTCTAGAGTGGGCTGCCAATCAGAACCAGGGCAGAGCTGGAGCCGAGCAGTGACCGTCCGTGAGACCTCCTATCCATTTTAGTAGTATTGTTCATCCCCTTGGCTTTTGAAGTTTTAAACTTTACTAAATATTATCTGTAACCAAAAATTGCTGCCCACATGCCATCATCAGTAATAGCCATTTCCAGAAGTTCAGTAGCACCCCAAACAGAAAGTCCCCACTCTTTCCATACAACTGTCCCTTCTATTCCCTGGTAAACCCCAAACACCAAACCTACCACCAAGGGTTGATGATGCAGAGAGAACTGCCCCTGTGAATATCTGGAGACCGTAACTTTACGGGAATAGAAAGTCCCGTTCCAGCAGCTGGTAGCTTCAAACCATGGACCTTGCCATGAGAGGCCAATTCGCAACCACCATTCCCCTGGGCGACCCACCCGTAACACCCCCCATTCCCTGGCTTGTTCTAGATATACCATAAAGGGGCACTGTGTGGTAGCTGTCCTACACCTCACTGAGCAATTATAAAAAAGCACTTGACTGTGCGGGAGTTGAGACTTTATATATCCGCGATCATTTTAAACTGTTCACCACCCCTCCTCCCTAGATCTCATTGCTGCTGCTCTTCCCCGACTTCCCTCTTCTAGGATATTTTTTCTCTTTCAGGGAATTTTTCAACAGTTTGATTGCCATACAGTTCTAGTACCACACAATTCCAGTGGTTAGAATGTATTCGGCCCACAATCAAAGTATTTTCTTGCTTCAGAATAGCTCAGCGGGAGACACATGGTAAAAGATGTTGACCCGTCAACTTGCATGACCTCATGGTAGAGCAAAGCAGGGCTATGCACAACCTTGGTCTGTGCTTCTCGGGGTGTGTGTGTGGGGGGGGGGGGGGGCGGCTCAAGAGCCGTGCGCGGGCATGCTGCAAGTCGAGGTTGGGCCTTTGCTGCCATCTGTGTCCTCGGGCATCTTCTGCAGCCCACATCCGGGCCTCACTCTCTCTGTAACCCCAATACCTCCTAAGCCCAAGTATGACCGGGCTTGAGAAAGCTCATGGAAAAGTGGTGTGAAAAAAAAAAGTCATGGGATTTCCCCACCAACTTCATAGATTCCGCATTTTGTTCATCCATTCACCTGTTGGTGGACACCTGGATAAATTTTTTCCCTTCAGCTCTTGGTGTCATTGATAGTGGGAACTTGTCGTTTCCCTCTGGTCTCTCGGGTAGATGGTCACACTCCCTGGCCTGGCTTTTGAAAAGCTACGTTAGTGTCCAGCTTGGGCTTTCCAGCCCTATGGAATTGGAAGGGAGATGGGGCCATGTCTGTCTGTTTTAGTGACCTGAAAGGATGTCTGCCCTCTGGTCCTGCCTGTGGCCCCTGCGCACCAGGCCCACATAGGTGACGGAGGCCCTGTCTTCCACAGTGGGTGTCCTGTGAGGAGGCTGTGCCAGGGACAAACCCCCCCCCCCCCCAACTGCGCTTGACATTCAGCCCGTGGGAGACCCATGGCCCGTCACCTTCTCTGTGCTCTGTAGGAAGGAGGAGACGGTGACGGTCTACCCTGCAGACGTCGTGCTCTTCGAGGGCATCCTGGCCTTCTACTCCCAGGAGGTGCGAGACCTCTTCCAGATGAAGCTCTTCGTGGACACGGACGCGGACACTCGGCTCTCCCGCAGAGGTGCGTGCCAACCCTGGGGCGCCCACTGCCTCTTGCCCCCAGCCCCACACCCACTGCTCCGAGCTGGCTGCCCGGCCTGGCCCGGCCCTGCCCTCACAGAGGTAGTGCTGTCCCAGGATGTCCAGATGCCTGGTGACATTTGGGAAGGGATTAGTCACGTCACCCTTTTGGATAGCGAGAGAGGCCTGTGAGGTCAGCCGATGAAATAAGAGGCTGACATCCTGGTCTCTGGAGGACAGTTTGACGATCGCCTTGGGATCCTTCTTCGCAGTTTCTTTCCACAGGACCGCAGAATCCAGACAGGACGTCAATGGGTGGGGTGGGGGCAAGCGCACCCTGGGGCTAGGGTGCTGGGCCCCTGCTCTCTCGCCTGCTTCTCGGGCCTCTATGAACCAGAAAGCTCCCCGGAGGTTTTGTGCTTCTGACCAGCCAGCTCGGTCATTCCCTGTTTGAGGCCCCAGCCCGGCACAGAGACAATACAGAGGTGCTTGTGGGTGGGAGCTGCACCTGGCAAGTGTCTGGAGATTGTTGAGCAGAGAGCTTCCTCTATCAGGAGAGAAGAGGGGCTTCACGGAGGAAGCTGGGTTGATTCTGAGACTGGGAGGGGGGTTGACTGATGAACTCACAGGCTATGAACATAGACTGCAGTTGTGCCTGGACTTCTAGGGCAGCCGTTCATAATACTAGCAAAATTACAGCTATGAAGTTGCAACAAACATAATTGTACGGTTGGGCGGGGTCATCACAACATGAGGAACGGTATGAAAGGAAGGCTGGGACCACTGTTCGGGGCCCTGGCGAGCAGTCAAAGCTGCCTGAGTTCTTGGTCGGCAGTCTGTGCTGCTAGGGTTTTGACCCACTGTATGATGAGTCACGGGAACTTCAGGGGAGGCTGCCCTCGGGGTGGAGGTTGAGGATGATCAACATAGAGGTGGGGAGAGAGGAGAGGTTTTGGCAGAGTTGGCAGGGGCATTGTGGAGTTGTGGGGTCACTGGCTGAAGAGGGGAAGGACAAGCTGACCGTGAGTCTGCTTCCCAAGGATGAGGGAGGGGGACAACTTGGACATGAGAGTGCTGACTCAGCCAAATGACTTGACCGACCGGCCAGTTGCATATTTTGTAAGTCTGTGAGACTTTCTCCTCGCTGTGAGAGAAGTTTTCCCGTTTCTGTCCTGTCATTATGAGAGCTGACTGGAACTCAGAGACTATGTCAACACGTTCAACACGACACAACACACTGCCATCCAGCCCGAGGGGGCCGCGCAGGACACAGTAGAACTGCCCCACTGTAGGCCACCACGTTGTTCTCTGGAGCAGTGAGCGGGTTCTATCTAGCCCCCACCTTCAAGGTGCACTGTGGAATGTTGAGTCGCAGTGCCATCGAGGCGCCCAGAATGGGAAGCGGGAGGCTGAGCCTCTGGGCCCCAGGAGCCCTGGCGGTGCAGCGGGTCCCCGTGAGCCGGTGTCAACTGGGTGGCAGTTGCGGTGTACTTGTTCCAGATGGTCGGGACAGCATGATTCATTGCAAAAACCAACCAGCCAACACGCAGCTCTGAGCCCTTGCAGCCAGGGGACCAGGGTTTACCAGATTCATGACCTGCGCTTTTTGTTTTAGCCTTTGTTGTTGGCAGTGAGAGGCTGTCAACATGCTCTCTCACTTCATTGGGGTGGGGTGGCGGATGACAAATACCACCCATCTCCTCCTCGACGTGCCGCGCGCCCCCCCCCCCCCCCCCCAACTGCCCCATAGGGTTTTCTGGGCTGTAACTGTTCATGAAGCCAGTTGGATCTCCAGGCCTTTTTTCTCATAGAATCAGCCGCTGGATCTGTTTGAACTCACCACCTTTTGATTAGCACCTGGCCGTTGTGCCATCGGGGGCTCCTCTTCAGCTCAGGAGAGACTAATGATGCTGGAAGATGATCCAACTAATGATACCGCTCTCTGGGATGGATGACCGTGTGGTGGCGGTCTACAGTCGCAGTCCTACGGGGCAGAAGTGGTGAGCGCTGTCTTCCAGGCAGGGCTCTGAGCAGTTCTGGTCTTGCCCTGTCCCCAGGAGTTCAAGATAACCCAGGCTTGGAAATGGCTAGTCCAGTAGGTGAGCCCCGTCCGAGGACGGTTGTGAGGGAGTGGAGACTGATGCTGCCCAGGCCACCAGGTTCAAGTTTGGAGTGTAGTGCAGGAGAGCTCCGAAAGGGGGTATAAAGGGAATCGAAAGATGAAGGTGTTTTCCCACTACCTTTTTTTGAGACCATCTCCCTTTTAGATATAGACCGAGCTGTTGTGAAAGCTAAACTGAAAATGCTTTCTGGAGGAATGGGGGGAGATACCGGAGGTGATCTGTGGCCTTCTTGGGGTGGGGGTGGGGCGGGACTCTTTAAATAGTTTTACTGGTGTGTCATCGTCATATCATGCTTTTCAGTCTGGGGGTGGGGGAAACCCAACCCAAAGCACTTGCATGGAGTCAATGTTGACTGACAGCCACCCCCCCCCCCGCCCCCCCGGGACTTCTGCACCCCTGCCTGCATGGTGGGTGCTGCTTCCTCGTTTCATATCTGTCCTCCTATGGCACCCATGGCAAGTCGCTTTCCCAGCAGACACTGGAACGTTTCCATGTATTTCTGTAAACTTTTTCTCCTTGCCACGGAGGTCAGAAAACGCATGTGACATGCGCCCTGTAGCAGAGAGAGGGTGAGGGCTTGCGGCGGGCAGGTCAGGAGCTGGGGCGGCACAGGGGGACAGTTCAGGCTGAGGCTTGGGAAGGAGAGCCCTCCCTCCTTGGAGTAAGCGGCCCGGGCCAGCCCCCCTCCGCCCAGGGGGCCCCTTGTGCTAGCCGGGCGCGACTTCCCTTGCCCTCACTTCACTTGCCCTCCGTGTGCTCTTGACCCTGGTCCACACTTGACTACAGAGCCGGGGGCGGAGCAGGGGCTCTGTGGATTGAGAACCGCTCACACCTGGTCCCTCAGCCGCCATTCGGTGTGCCCGGTTCACATAACGGGGAGCCCTCTTCGTTGGGCTGCAATCTGCAGAGCTGGCAGTTTAAAACCATCAGCCGCAGGACACAGACTGTGAACAGTTACAGTCTCAACCCCGAGGGGCCGTACTAGCCTGTCCTATAGGGTCATTATGAGTAGTGGGACTGGAGTTGGAAGTGTTCGGAGTTCACATAAAGGGGCCCTGGTGGTGCAGTGGGTTAACCTTTGCCCTCCTGTCTGCTCCCACGTAGATCCACAGTCTCATAAACCCACTGGGCAGTGCAGATCCGTCCTAAGGGGTTGCCAGGAAGCAGCATGTCCCGATGGCAGCAAGCTTGAGTTTTTACAGACTTCGCTGCAGTGGGCTTTCAGGGGTCTCCAGTCTGAACGTTGACTGCAGAATAGCGTGCTTCCTTGCCCCGTTTTCTCAGGTGGATTGACTTAACCAGTGAGGAATTCTCTTCTGAATTTGTTTGCTCGGCTCTGGCTAACCAGAAATGGCCGGGGTGGATTTGGGGGGCTAAGTTGGGAGGTCAAGCAGAGAATGTGGGAGACCTCTACCCCATCCTCAGGGAGGGCCAACGTAAGCCAAGCTGGTACACACCAGTTTGATGAGGGGGCAGCTGACTTCAGGGCCCTGGAATGTCCAGTTGATGCCAAGACCTTGTTCTGACTCAGACTTGTTTCCTGAGTTTCCTGATGGGGTCTGGGGAGCAGGTGATTCTGTGAAGAGGACAGGCTGCCTGCATTGACCTTGTCTCAAAGTGACCAGATTTTAAGCAGGGTGGGGGTGGGTTCTTGATGAAAAATTTGGTCTATATGGAGCAACAAAAATGTTCATAAAACGTAAAAATAGTATTATAATATATTTTCATTTTAAAATGCTGGGGGATGTTGTTAAATTGTTTAAAAAAAAAAAAAGGGAATGTCTGGTCACTTTACTCAAGGAGGAGGCTGGTCTGCTTAAGGTGGTAACTATTGAAGACTCTTAGGAACAGAAGTGAGCTGTGTTTGTTTGTTGTTGTTCTTTAAAATCTTAATTATATGTTTATACTTATTCTACTTTTTCATGGTGGTTGTTGAGAACATAACACGCTAATCATTGGCGTTACTGTTGTCCGTTTACCCCATATAGATGCCCAGCTCAACCACCGGCTGCTTGCGGGGGAGGGGGGAAGGCACTGGTGTGCAGCTTCCTCCTCCTGGGAAGCATTCCAGTCTTGAAGCCCTTACAGGCAGTTCCACCCCGGTGCTCAGGTTGCCACCAGTTGACACGAGCTCGGTGTTGGTGAACACGAGGGCCATGCATGCTCCAACCACATGACAGTGAGGGACACCCCTTCTCTCCCCGCGCCCCCCCCCCCCCCCCCCAAGGAAACACAGAAGGCAGGAAAGGATAGGAAAGGATGAATGGGAATAATGAGCACAGGGAGGAAAACGGAAGCATGCTGTGGCACTATGGGGATTATAGTCAAATGTTCTGAATCGTCTGTGTATGAATTGTTGAATGGAAGGCCAATTTGCCATATAAACTTCCACATCGCCATGAAAGGTTAATGATAGCAACAAAAAGGCAATAGGGGGGTCATCTTAGTTTAAGATTTAGAGGCAAGGGTTTGTCTACCTTCATGACTAAGAAAATCGAAAAGTTCATGAGACTTGAGCTTTTTTATGTAACCCCTTTTGATCAGGATTCTTCCATGTAATCTTCGATCAAAATGATCAGTGTTGGTTGCTGGGCACTATCTAGTTTTTCTGATTTCATGGCAAAGGAGGAATTAGCCAGACTTTTCACATCTTCCTCTTCCCAACTCCTTCCTCTGCTGTTCCGAGCAAAGGGAGAACAATTGTGCCTTACACAATAAAGGGAGAACAAATGACTGCTTGCAAGTTTATTAAAGACTCATTCACTATCCAGTGAAGTAGGGAGGTAGGAAAGAGACACTAAGCTTAGTAATTCAAACATGCCCCTAAACCTTTAGACCAAGAAACCAAATCCCAGGAGGTTTTGCCACACGGTCATCCTCACGGCCTTCAAGTTGATTCCAATTCTTGTTGTTGTTGGGATTCTTTAAAAAAAAAAAAAATCATTTTATTTTGTTTTGTTTTGTTTTTTGTTTTGTTTTTTGGGCATCACTGCTCTCCGGTGGTGGGAGTAGGAGGCCCAGCCCCACTGCTGGAATTGAACCTCCGTCCCAGTGGGCCGCAGTCCTGCGCACAACCACTACGCTACCGGGGCTCAGCCCAAAAATCATTTTATTGGGGGCTCATGCATCACTTTTCACAACACATGAAATACATATATTGTTCCAAGTACCTTCACATGCCTACTGCTGTCATCATTCTCCAAATATTTTCTTTACACTTGAGCCCTTGATATCAGCTTTTCTTCCTTTCCCCTCCATCCTTCTCCCCCCTCCCCCATGATTCCGATTCTTAACAGCCCTATAGGACAGAGGAAAACTGTCCATGTGGGGTTCTAGGATTAAATGGAACTTTTCTTCCTCAGAGCAACTGGTAGCTTCCTGGTACTTAGTCACCAGACCAGCAAAGAACCCAGTGTGCCACGAGACCGCCTATCATCCAAACTATATGTCTGTTGTTTGTTATACTAGTGTCTGCTTGATGTCATCGTCATATATGTTTCAAAGTTAGGAAAATGAGTCAGCTGCCTACTTTCAACATTGCTTTTAGTTTCTTGTGAGGCTTTTGCTATTCCATATATAAAGTTAAGGATTGGATTTCTGTATTTCAGTTGGAATTTTGATTGGAATTGTGTCTCTAGGTTGCTTTGGTTGATATTGACATCATAACAATTTTAAGCCTTTCAGGCCGTAAACATGACACAACTTTCCATGTATTTCTTTTTCTTGTCTTATTGCTCTGGTGGGACAGTGTTGAATTGTAGTGGTGAGAGACGGAGCACTTGTCTTTCTCTGGGCTTCAAGGGAAAGGTGTCCGGTCTTTCATCATTGAACATGATGATTTTTGTGCCCTGAATTATATTGAAAATTTCTCCCTCTAGTCTGATCTTCTTTGGGGTTTTCTTTTCTTTCTTTCTTTTTTTTTTGTGTGTGGCATCACTGCCCTGGTGGGAGTAGGAAGCTCAGCCTTGCTCCTGGAGAGCTGCTGCTGGATATGTTCTTTGGGGTTTTCATTAAGGAAAATAGGCATCAGATTTTATCAGATGCTTTAAGTTTTATTTTTATTACAGCACTTATAACATTCTATACATCATTTGTTTCAAGCATATTTGTCCATATGGTGCCATCATCATTTTCTAAACATTTACTTTTTATTCGAGTCCATAGTATCAATTCCACTTTTTTCCTCTTCCCCCTCCCACCCTCATGGACCCTTGTTAAATTATCATTGTTTTCATGTCTTTTTTCTTCTTTGCATCACTGCCCTGGTGGGAGTAGGAAGCCCAATCTTGCTGCTGGAGAGCTGCTGCTGCATTTGAACCGCCAACCCTGTGGGCTACAGTCCCACACACAATCACTGCACCTTACACCGACCATTGTCTCCTTTCTCTCATGTTTCTGTTCTTCACCCCCAGAGGGGCTGGTGTTAATGCATCGATCATTGCGATCAGTTCCCCCTTCTCTTCCCCCCACCCTCCTAGTACTACTACTCCCATTTCTGTACACGAGGGCTTTATCTGACTTGGATTCTGTGTGCTGTGAGTCCTTCATTTGTACCAGTGTACATGCTCTTGTCTAGCCAGAACTGAAAGGAAAGACTACCAGGGTCATGATAGTTGGGTGTGGGGTGAGGAAGCCCCAAAGAACCAGAGGAATATATTATGTGTTTCATTGGTGCTCTACTGTGCCCTAGTTGACCCATTCTTGTGACCCTTCTATGAGGGATGTTCTGTTATCTACAGTTGGGATTTGAGTCTCTGCTCTGACACCCCTGCCCCTTGTTCTCAAGCCCACAACACAACAAAACACACAAAAAAATACATAATTCCAGGTCTGTCCTTTATGACTGTATCCCCACTGGTGTATGGGTGGGGAGCAGGGGTCCAGGGACTACCCCTTCGTGCCTGAACTTTATTTTGGAGTTCCACGGGTTTTTTTTGATGTTGCTTTGCTCCCGTGGCTGATCTGTTATGTTCCCTTCTTGGTCCACCCTTCTGAGGAATGGTCAGACCGGACTCACTCACACTGAGTGTCCCCAGTACTGTTCTGTCTAGGTATGTCCCAGCGAGGGGACATTAGGTCTCTGTGCCTTCACAGCTCACTCTAGGACTGGCACCCCAGGACTTGGTGTGCCGATACAGAGTATATACCCCCTTGCTTTCTCCACATCCTTCTTGGTTTGCTTCTGTATGGGCATACTGGGCTACCCTCTCCCTAACCTGTCGGTTTAGTGTTGCTCTCTGTAGCACTTACTTCTGGGGACTGGGTGTGGCAGTGGCAGTTTGGCTCTGATTGGGACCGGTCCCATAACTGCCTCTGTCCACGCACTGCTCCATCTGGTTTGGCCCACTTGATGAGATGTTTTTTAAATACCCGAAGAGATGAGCCTGTGTTTGTTTCCCTTTGTTCTCATCCTGTGATGTAGTCTGTTGATTGATTCTGTGCTGTTGGACCCCCCTCCATTTCTGGAATCTACTTGGTCACGGTGTAGGACTCTTCCTATGCTCTTGGGCGGGTGACACCTTTTGATTTTCAACTTCTCTGCAGCATTCCAGCCTGCTTCCTGTTGCCTTTTCCGGGGTGGAAGCCAGTGTGATGGGGTCTCTTTCTCCTTCTCTCAAGCCGTCCAGTGTGTTTGCACCCTGCCATCCCTCCCCCACTCCACCCTCCCTTCTGGAGGCTCTGCAAGCATCCTTCCCCCAGCTCCCGTCTCCCAGCTAAACCTGCCCCTTGGCCTGTGTCTGTGGTTTCTGTGTGATACTGGCTGGCCTGCTCTCCGGAGAGCAAGCACTCCCAAGACCTCGTCAGATCCTGTTGGCGCAGGACTCAATGTGGAAACTCACACTGCCTGCCAGCTACTGTGTTAATGCGATTTATGTGCATCTCCTGCAGTCCCGCCCTTATTAGGATGTTTAACTCCATGATTGGAAACATACACAAGCCCCCCCACCCCATGTACAGTACAGTGACAGGGATCATATTCTTCAAAGCATGCCGCCATTCTCAGCCCGCTTGTCCCACTGTGGCATCCGCTCACTGACCCCCGGCGTCGCCTCCGTCCAGCCTTTGGTGCTGTGCCCATTGGTTTGCCCCACACAGTGCTCAGGGCAGGCTTGAGGAAATGGAGATTCACGAGGCCCAGACCACAGCGCTGTGGTTAGTGGGGTCAGGGTTCAAGGACGCTGGCTTCAGCCCATTATGGGGTAGAATGAGATTATTGCTGCCTCACTGGGCCATACCTCCTCTGCCCGCTCTCTCTGTGACACTATGGATGGAGGGACCAGGGCTGGGGACAGAAAAATCTGAAGGCCTGAGCGGAGGGCGCTAGCAACATGGCATGAAAGAGGCATGTGGGTCCATGTGCACACACATCCACATCCATACGTGCGTGCATGCATATGTTCATATGTGGAGAGCA
>PVJH01044155.1:0-13175 GCA_004026705.1 Nesogale talazaci | reverse complement strand
TCTGGGGACTTAAAGGCTTGAGTAAACAAGCGGCCATTCAGCTCAGAAGCAATAAAGCCCACACGGAAGAAGCACACCAGCCTGTGTGATCATGAGGTGGTGAAGGGATCCGGTGTCAGGCATCAATGAGCTAAAATTATATTATTATTAATGAGGGGGAGTACAGATTGGGGTACCAAAGCCCCATCAATAGGTGTGGTGATATCCTTTTAGAGAGGTTACAAGGAGGAGATGAGTCAGTTAAGATACAGGGTAGGAGCTATGAAATATGCAACCTTCCTCTAGTTCCCATGCTGCCTCCCACTCACTATCATGACCCCAATTCTGCCACATAAATCCAGCTAGACCAGGAGATGTACAGTGAAGTTGGAAACATGGTTAACTTAGGATAGATGATCGATCAAGACTAGTAATAGGAGTGGTAATACCAGGAGGGTGGAGGGATGGAGGAATAGAAAGGGAGAACCAACTTCAGGGATCTACATGTAGCCTCCTCTCTGGGGCATGGACAACAGGAAAGTGAGTGTTGGGACACATTGTACAGTGTACAGGATGAAAAAATAATTTGTAAATTACTAAGGGTTCAAGGGGAAGGGGGGGGAGGAAGGGTAATATAGGGAGCTGATAATGGGGGCCTGGAGGGAGGGAGAATGCTTTGAGAGTGATGATGGCAATGGGTGTGTAAAAGTGGCCTGAATACAACTGATGTTGTTAGGGATTGTGATGGAAGTTGTAGGGGCCCCCCAATAAAATGATTCATTTAAAAAACAAAAGAGGGGGAGGGGAAAGGGGAGTTGTTTTTTTTTTTAAGAGGAGCTTGTATCAAGGGCTCAAGTGGAAAATGTTGGGAAATGTATGTGGAAACGTGTGCAAATGTGCTTGATACAAATGATGTACTGAATGTTGTAATAGCTGTAAGAACCCTCAATAAAATTAAAAAAAATTTTTTTAAATGTTATGCAAGTATGTGTGTTTTATGTTTTATGCTTTAGAATGTGCTCCATAACATTGAAGCATAAGATTAAGCAGAATTTACATCAATTTTTAAAAACTACTATGCCTCTTTTGTGTGTTTCAACTAGGGTGTTCGCAATTTAAATTGAAAAGTGTGTTTATCTGTCAACAGAAAATTCCATGCTTTTAATACGAGAAAAATGGGAATAGATTCTATAATTTGAGGGCACCAGAATGTTTAAACTTTGTTTTGCACAGGAAACGAGTCTTACCAAGACAAGTTATTTTAAATAACTAAAATATTGCAGACAAATATAGTTCAGTCATGGGAAGCAATTTCCATGTCAACTCTTAATAGTAGAATTTGAGCATGTGTATCCTAATAAATTATTGGAGTGACCAATTCTATGTTATTTCACAAAATCACTGTGATACATGAAAGAATTCTTCTGGTGTTGTGTAAGTATTGAGAAAAGGAATTTTATGTAGTATATAAAAGTCTATCATTTTGTAAACAATTATCAGGACATAGATGTCATTGAAACAAAGAGCAATAAAATGAATCTTAATATACCAATAAAATCCCTTACAGACCTTCTCACTAATACTGAGGGAAGCATAGAAAGCACTGTCATAGGAAGCATAGAAAGAAAACCTTATGAAATATTAGTGTAGACAGCAATGTTCCAGTCCCTACCAGTTCCAGTAAACAAGTCCCATAATTGGATAGACAATTTTGTCCTACCTTCAGCGATGTTAAAAATAGAGGTCATATGTTGTGCTTTCAAAACTTAACAATTTCAGAAAGCCCTGGCATAATTTTAGACAGAAAACATAATGAATTATGATTGTTCAATGCAGTTTCACAGATATGTTTCAATAATCCCTCCCCATATTTTCTGAAATCAACAATCAGTTCTCTCTCTATTGCACTGATTGTGAAATAGCATGTTCTCTGCCATTATTGATTCAGTAAATACAACTGGAAATATCATAAATTAAATAACAGGATAAATAGATTTTGCATCTGTTATTCTATTGGAACATCTACACTTACCACAAACTTTTCTCTAACAAATATTTTGTCCTCATTATTGGACTTTGCACTCCATAACGTGTACATGTTTAGTTCCAGTCTGCAGTCCACATCTCTTACAGGGTGTTTTGTACTTGGTGAATATTGACTGACTAAATGACTGCTAAGACCCTGACTTTTATATTTTCCTTCATACTTCTGCAGGAGCTTTAGACTATCCAATTTAGATAAACGTATTCTTCATTTACAAATCTCCCTTGATCCCAAAATTAGCCAGTAATTTTTGTTTCTTTTCAGGTAATATCTTGAAATAGATGCCATTCTTAGGTGGGGTATATCTTTCTTTAGGAGAAATAGTTTTATCTGTATTCTTTAATTTATATCACCAATATTATAATTAAACATTTCTGATAATTAGGTATGAATCAAAGTATTTATTCATACCATGAATAATAATGCTACAAAAATTTTATTTAAAGCACCTGTATCATTCAAAATATTACTGTTTCATATTTCATAATTATTCTTGATTGGATTTTGTCATTAATACTCCCATATGTTATGTCATATTTATTAATTATTCTAGACTATGAAACACTTTTAGAGTTACTGTACATGGGTACTATGCTAGTAAATATAATTGTTTGATTTCAATGTACTTAAGGTTCTGTTGACAAGTCGAAAATGAGTAGACTATGGTTCCTCAAACCCATATGTGTCATCTGTTGTAATGAGCTACATGAGGGGGTATATGACTAATTCAATTTTATGAGTAGTGTGATCATGAAAGCAGAGTGTATTTGGGGATTGGCATTACATAGAACAGTGGTCATGTGCAGGTTGGTTCTGCTGGACACAAAGGAAATAACTCATACACAGATTGCTTTCCAAAGTCTTCCAGCACCATAGAAATATGCACAACTTGGTAGAAATGTAACTCCAAACTTAATATTATTAATGGTTTTTTTGTTTAGTAATATAACATAAGTAACTAGACTGCTGGAATTTTAAGTCCCAGATAGAGTTACTCCCCACATGAAAAACCTAAGAATTTAATGGAAATAACTACAAAAATGGCCCTACCTCATCAGGCTAGTTAAATTGCACTCTAAGAAGCTTGGGGTGCCTTAAACTTTGGGCTGCTAATAGAAAGACAGGAGGATAAGCCCACTAGCTGCTTCACAGGTGAAAGATATGTCTGATCTGCTAACGATTGACTCTTAGCATCCCTGCGGAACCATTCAACTCTGCCCTCCAGGTGGCTGAATCAGCATATGTCAGAATTGACTTGAGGGCAGTAAGTTGTGACTGAGCAAAGTGGTGAAAATAAAACACTTGAAGAGAAGAAAAGTACTCCATATCTAATAACAAGACTTAAAATAAGTATTAAAAGTATGTATTGAAGTGCTTTTCTGTTTTGAATTTGCTTCTACTGATCATCCTTTGCTGCACAGAGGCACCCACTTTCTTCAGGAGGAAGAGCTTGCTATAGTTTTAGTATAGAGACAATGGAGCATAGACGCTCATCTTTTTAGATTCTAGAAATGGCTGCAGAATCCACACATTCAGTAACTTGGAAGCAAGGCTATGTAATGACATGTTTTAAAAGATGCCAGCAGGTGTCACTTTTTAGTCTGTGTAGAAACTGTTGAATTAGGACCTCGTTTGTTATGTAAACTCTCACCTTAAAATATGTTTTCAATTCACTGTAAAATTCACCTTAAAGTATGTCTTGAGAATGTTGTGAGAATTATGATGGCAACAAATGCACAAATATGCTTCGCATATAATGGATGGATGTATGAATTGTGATAGAGGAGTTGTATGAGCCCCAATAAAATTATTTTTTAAAAAGTCAAAGATAAATAAAGGACAATATATAATGGCAGCATAATTTATTAGGCTTGCGAGGGTTTTTTTTTTTTACCTTTGCAATACCCGTTAATATAATTCATCACTAATAGGCCAAGGAAGAAAGTTCATATGAGTATTTCAATAGCTGCAGAAAAGTGTTTGATAAAATGCTTGATAATATTAATGTCTATTCATAGTAAAAACTCTTAAGAGTTATTAATAGGTAGCTCTATTAAAACTGTTTGTAAAATGATATTTTATACTAAATGGTGAGATGTTGAAATCTCCTAAAACAAGAGAGGCTCTATCACTACATCAATGAAACATCGTACTCTTGCTTTCTAAAAAAAAAAAAAATTCACCTTAAGAATGTTTTCAATTGCCCTCAAAAAAGGAGGGTTCTTCTAAATCCTACATGCATATTAAGAGACATCCTTATGGATCAGGAAGCTTAACTGAACCAGAAGGCATAGAGAGATGAGATAGAAGTCAGGTTCTCCCCGGCCCTCCCCAACTATAAAAGAAATGTTTCCTTGATGGGGCGCTGCAGCACGAGAGTGGTGAATGTATCTGACGCCGGTGTCTTGCTTTCTCTCTTCTTAAGAACCGAAAAGGAACAAGAACTTCACAGTAGTCACAACAGTACTAGAAATAATGCAGCAAAACCATTACAATTCTGAGGGAAAATAATTTTTACACAAAGATAAATGATAAATCAAGTGTGAGAGCAGAATTGAAATGTGCTGTATTTGTTGGACCACACGACACACTCCCACCCTTAGCGCCCCCCAAAAAGTGGGGAAAAAACACGGGTGTGCTTTATGGTCCGCAGGTGTGGTCCCCAGAACATTTGTTTATGATCCCACGTGCCCACTGACTGCTTATTGCTGTTTGCAGACTGGGATTGCTGTGTGTTCTGGGGAAGTCCTGCCTCCTGGAGTCGCAATGTCAGGTCTCAGGATCTGCATATTTCCTGCCTCCCCTTCTTTGTTATTGAAAGTGATGATGGTTCTTAACACCACTGTTGAGTTTACACTGTTAAATATTACTGTATTTTACTTTATTTTGATAAATATTTTAGTATACTGGTACATTTGGTTCAGAATATTTTTTTCTAGTTTTCCTGTTCTAAAAACTGGATGCGTCTTGTGGTTAGGTGCATCTTATGGTCTGAAAAAGATGGTATTTACATATATAAAAACTCAGAATATTAAATTCTCTTCCACAATTTCTTAATAATTAACTGCACGATGTTTTCACAAAAATGAGAGAGTAAAGACAATTAAAGATAGTAAAGATATGATGAGAAAAAGAAGAAACAGTGGAATCAACCCAAAGGAAAAAAAGCAAAGGAATCACAGGATGAAAAAGTGGGCCAGGATACAATGCCACTACACATGTATAAAATAGGAGGGGTTCGAATGATCCTGAACCAAGATATTGAATGTGGAATCTTTTTAAATATGGAAAGTAATTTCAGGGCCAACAAATAGAATATTAGAAACACTAGGATACAACCATTATCAGCCATTATCAAGAATTCAAGAAAGGAAAAGCATACCACTTAGCACTGCAAGTAAGTATGTATATATATGTACATATACATATTCATAAAAATGTACACATTTTATATTTGTGAAACTCTATGAACTACTTATCTGTGGTAGTCCAGATAAGTCATTTCTGCTTGTGTACTAATTCAAACAATACTGAAATGAATATCTTGTGCATGCATTACTTCATAATGAATAAGAATATCTGGTACTATATTTTGTGGTGCAAGGCATATTTGAATTTTGGGGAGACTGTGTCAAATTTTCCTCCATCAAAATTTCATCTATGTCTGGATAGTAATAGCTCAGAGGAGTTTTAGTTTATATTTTTTCATTTATGAATGAATTGGGAGATTTTTAAAAATCATTTGTGGGGGCCTATACAACTCCCATCAAAATCCATTGTATGCAAAGCACATTTGTACACTTGTTGCCATCATCATTCCTAAAACATTTTCTTTCCACTTAAGTCCCTGGTATCAGCTCTTCATATTCCCCCTCCCTGCCCATTCCCTTCTCCCCTACAAACCCTCGATAATTTATAAATAATTATTTTGTCATATCCTACACTGTCTGATGTCTCCCTTCATCCACTAAATTGGGGGATCTTTTCAAGCACTTAAGACCCATTTTATTCTTTTCTGCCAATGAACCTTCAGTTTACACTATTGCTTAGCACAGTGTAACTATTATTACCCTGTAAAATATTTTTATTATCACCTTGTCATTATATTTGACTTGTAATTATCGGTTGCAGGATAAGTAGTATAAAAATTATGAAACCAATGTAAATGTATCTATGGGCTAACTCAATCTTTATCGAGGTTATACTGAGAGTTAACGGAAGTCAGACTGTACAATACTTTGTGACATATAGGTTCCAGAAATGTGGTCAAATAGTAAAGCTACAAGACTCATCCCTTTCACAGACAGAAGAAACTAACATTGTGCTCTGTAGATCCAGATGAAGGGACCAGCTCAATGGAATTAGGTCTGACGTGTGCTGTAGCCCCTCCAAGGATGTTGGTCCAGTGTCACGTTTCAACCTGCTGACGTGGTGATGTGCTTTCCAAACAACCAGACTGTGAAGTGATAAAAGCCAGGAGCAAACCTTCTAATTTCCAAGCTATAAATCAATTGCCAGAAAGTTGGCATGGCAGGAGATTTAAATTATTATTTTCTTATTATTTCAACAAATTAGAGCAATCAAATATTGTTTTCAAGCTTCTGAAAAAGAGTAACTAATATATCAAGTGAACAAACTAAGATAATTGAAAGTCAGGGTAGTAATAAAAATCTGAAACAAGCAAATAAGCAGGGTGAAGGAGGTGACAATGTGGACAATATCTAAAATGAATTCAATGTTTGCACAGGAGAAGATAGAAGACTCACCACCACCATCATTTCAACAAATTATTTGATGGCCTTACTAGTAATAAATTAGAGTGGGGGCTAGAGAATTGATTTTTATTGAGCCTACATCAGAAATTCCATTAGTCACTTTACAGAATGCAATTTTACTTACTTCCAACCATTCTAAGACATTGAATCTTTCCCTTTTATAGTTTCGAAAAACTAGTCTTGACGCATGTCTGACCTCAATAATCTATTCCATCTATACTACTTTCTACTGGCCTTTCCAAAGGAATCTGCAGCATCTGATGGACTTGAATAATCTTTCTATGTATCTATGAATGGCGATCTAGGCCAATCTTATCAGATGGTAAGATATATTATGAACCTCAGAGGCATCTTTATTGCCATTAAACCATTGAACTTTGCAGATTGTATTTTATTGTGAATTAAGAAGTGGTTGTGAAATCAGATGACATTCTGCAGGAAATGGAATAAGTCAAACATAGACTAAGAAGAAATAAGAATAGCCAAACACCTGAATAAAATGGTACCTAAGGACTCCAGTTCATCAGTAGCTGAATGCGACAGCAGCTGACCTAGAACAATCACATGATAGGACCCCTTAAAAGGAATGCAGTGCCCAAGAACTCCTTGCTGCTGGTAAATCTCCACAATCACTCATGTCTCTACACAGTGAGGTGAGGCACACTGACTTCCCTTTGTTTTGAACTCCTTTAATCTTCCTTGTTGCAATCTGAGCCCTGCTTCCACAGTTTAGGCACTCATTTACTAAATCAAAGGTCAGAGGTTGAAATGCACCAGAAGTGGAAGGAAGATTTAGCAATTCACTTCTGTAAATTCTGCCCTTTGGCTCACTATGTGTTCGATTCAACTTGATAGCAAGAGGCTTGGTATTTTTGTTCGTGACAATAGAAGTAAATGGGTCTTTCTTTACGTTCTTTTTCACTGCCTTCAGATTGACTCACTGTGACCATATAGGGCAGGAGAGGACTGTCTGCCTCTGTATGTTTGCAAGACTGTAAATCTTTATGGGAGTAGAAAAACCTTATCTTTCCCCTTTGGAGAAAGATGGAACTGTTGACCTTTCAGTTAGCTCCCAAACCAGAGTACACTATAGCACCAGAGGGCCTACTAAAATGGTCCCAGAGGAACCAAACTTAACTCTGAACCAGTCACCTGGATTCTCTTTCTGGACTGATATGATCCTAAATCAAAAGAATGACAATCATTTGGCTTAGTGTGCTGAATTCCTTTATGGTCTACCACATGACTTAGAGACAGAATGGGTCTCTAACTTTAATTAAGTGTCAACTTTTCTTTCTGTATCTGAGTTCACGTCAAATGGGAAGGTGGATACAGAAACTTTAAAAGAAAATCACCTGATTTCCAAGGCAACCCCTGATGCTGCTTGGGTTTTTGAACTGGTTGGGTCTGGAAATTAAAGTATTGATTAAAGCCAATATTACAGGTTGGTTTCATTTGGTTGCATGAAGTGTTATTAATAATAATTTTAATTAAATACTGTAAGGAACAAATTGAAAAGTTTTTCTCCACTTATTCAGTAGGATTAGTTAAAGAGGATGATGGTGTGGGGTATTCAGGGAAAATTTTGTCAGAAACCAAGATGGCAGGGAATTGTGGAGTAGAGATTGCTGGGAAATAAGAGCCCTCAATTTCTATACCTCTTCTCAGTGAGAGACTATGTACTCTTCTGTTCTGGAGCAGTGGTTCTCACCTTTCCTAATGCCATGACCCTTTCATACAGTTCCTCATGGGGTGGTGACCCCATCTATAAATATTTTTTGTTTCTACTTCATAACTGTCATTTTGCTACTGTTATGAGCCATAATGTAAATATCTGATATGCAGGATGTATTTTCATTGTTACAAATTGAACATAATTAAAGCATAGTGATTAATCACAAGAAATATATAGTTATATATTGTGAACTATTTCTAATTACAAATAAACAGAATCTTGTCTTGAAGCATGGAGTAGTTTGGGTATCAGTCTTAATATAAAAAGGGTAAACTACCAGTCATTGTGACATTTTGTGACAGTTTGTGTAAAAAGCCAACGTCAGTGTGAAGAGTGAGATAGGTTCTTTTTCACCAAATCAGTATATCTGCACATGGGCAGACCCAGCTGGAGATGGATAGAGGAGTGGTGTCTTGGTTCCTAAGACACCATATTGGAAATATGTTTTCTATTAATCTTAGGCGATTGAGAATCGCTGTCCTAGAGGTATCCTTTTAAGGATGTTTGCAAAGGATCGATATTTGCAATGTTGTACATGATAATGTCTCCTTTCAGGACAAAGGGAATGTTTGCTTGCCATCCATTAAAAAATATTTGGGCTCAGTGTAGAGGAGTCCTGGTGGGGAAGTGAATTGAATGTCAGGCGATTAGCCCAAAGGTGGGCGATTCAAATCTACTAGCTACCCTGGTGGGAGAAAGATGGAACAGCATGGAAAGAATCACTGCCTTGGAAAACCAGTGGAGCAGTTCTGCTCGGTTCTATAGGGTCACTGACTTAGAATTGGTTTCTGAGCCTGGGCTATGGGGGTTCTTTATATAGAGAGTTCCTCATTTGGAATGCAAGCCTATATGCCTCATCCCCCTGGCCTGTTGTATAACATATTCTTGGAACTAGTAATGTTGCCATTGTCATGTAAAATACAGTCTTTTGTTTCTAACCCAGGTGTCTTAGGTCTTCTGTAAAATCTATGAAATTGTGACGAAGAAACTTGCAAATAGGGTAAAATCTCAAAATCTTCACGGTTCCTGATATTGGCAGGTCAAATATACTAGTAGGTCCATCTATACTGGACATCTATCTTGTTGAATTAGACTATTCTATCTAATTTATCTCTATTTGTTTTAAATACTGTGGAAAATGGAGGATAGTTTAAAGGGAAAGTATTAAACAGATAGAAAATAGATCATTTATAACTTAAGAAATTGTAATTGCTTCGCTTAAAGAAGGTCATGGAGGAGGCTGAGCCCTGCTGGCATAGTGGTTGCGCGCAGGACTGCGGCCTACTGGGATGGAGGTTCAATTCCAGCAGCAGCTCCACAGAAGCAAAGACTAGGCCTCTGACTCCAACCACCAGAGGTCAGTGATGCCCAAAAAACAAAAACAACAACCAAAAAAAAGGTCATGGGGGAAAGAGATAGAATTCTTTTGATAGAATTTGATAGAAGTGACCTTAATAAAACTCACTTTAAATAATTAAATATTAGTGATTTGCCCAAGTTAAAAAACAAATAAATAATAATAAAAATAAACAATAACAAAACAAATAAATAATAAAGTATATGTCTATTGATCTTAAATTCAGTGTTTCAAAACTAATTTCAGAACATGACTTCGTTACTTGATTAAAATATATAAACTTTTTGTTCTTGTCAGAAGAATGTTGGATATAAAGTAAGATACTTCAGTTCAGGAAAGAGTTCCAGTTGCTCACAAATTGTAGCCATTGAACTGATGAAAACAATCAGGAGTGTGAAGTGATGCCAAAACTGTCACTGCTAAAAAATTTCAACATGTGAAAGAGTAAATGCATGTCTTAAATTAGTAGCTGGAACACGATCTGCTTGCTCTTCATTATGACAAACAAGTCAATGATTTTGCATTTTCTTATAGATACGTTAATTATACATATTGAGGACATTTGATGTATTAGTGAAAAAGTATTTTCTCTATGTATGAATAGAAAATATTTATTGAATAGTTTTATTACTCCAAGTACTTTTAGTCTCTGAAGATCTGTATCTTTAACATCTTTAACAGATGTTAAAGGTTCTGGCCTCAAGAAGGTTACTCAAGAAATAAAACAAGAATTCTTGAAATTCAATTTTAAGAGTTTCTTCAAAGTTAAAGGATCCTATCCGTTAAAACATGACAATTATACAAAATTTTTCTTTGGTTATTTCTTAGCAATCACTGCTTAATACGGTTTCAGATTCATTCCAGTGGGTGGGTATCAGGGTAATCATTATAATAGGTGAAAGTTAAATAGTGCTTAGTAGGGACAGTAATTGTTTGATAGCCTATGTATTCATCACTGCAACTTTATTCTATAGCAAGTATTGTTTTCCCAATTTATAGAAAATAAAACTAAGGCACAGTAATAGTCAGAGAAATGCAAGTGACATTCACAAGTTTAAATTCAGGTCGTCTAAGCTATACTGTTCTGGTTTTGACTTTGTTGAAATTAGCAAATTAGTTAGCCCAAATGACTATGATTTTAATTCTTTATAAGGAATAATGATTTTTGAGTTACAGTTTTATAGATCAATGTAAAGTTTCTATTACATACATTTTTAGAAATGTTTAAAAGTGAAATAGCATTGAATTAATGTCTACACCTATGACTGAAACAAACATCTTTTTACATATGTATCTTTCAAAATATTATCTATTTAATATATTTTTAGGAGAAAACACTTGTCGATTTTCAAAATGCCTAATTTATACTTTTGATAAAAGGATTTTAAAAGTGTTTTGAAAAAGACATGAATTATGCACAGAAGCGGGGTGGGGGTGGGGAATCCAAAAACACCTGTGCCATTCAATGATACTCAGAGTCACCAATAGAACAGAGTGGTAATGCCTCTGGGGCTTTTTGAGATAACAAATCTTCATGGAAACAGATTGTCCTCTCTCCTGAGGAGCAGCTGGTGGGTTCGAACCACTCACCTTTCCGTCAGCAGCAGAGTACTTTAATGCTGCAACATCAGGGCTTCCATAACGAAGGGCAGAAGGAGCTAGTCTTCAATCATTCATCTAATGAAAGATATATAAATCACCTCCCTATCAAATGAGCTGACTGTAGATTTTTCCAAAACATAAATCTTCTCTGGGGCTAAAACATAAATCTTTCCAGGGCCTTCAGCATCAACTCACCTGTAATTCTGCAGAGTAGATAAAAATAACTTCACATTATAGAAACAGCTTCTATTTTAATCAACTAATTCATTTGTGTAAGTCTTCTGCCCACAAAAAATTAACTTTTCAACATAATTCAATGGTTTTTCTTACACTAAACCTCTTGAATGCATCCTAAAATTCCAATACTGAGTGGAGTCACTAATTTCTGAATGTTTGTAATGAGTTAGATATAAATTATATTTCTTTATTTTGATTAATGATATTGATTCGAATTCAGACAACTCATAGAGCATATAAATAATTCAGACTTTTATTATATTTTAGAATATGTGCTGCCAAAGTGAGCACTAATTCAGACTTTTACATGGGAAGAGTTTTAAATAATTTTAAATTGCTTGTAGTTACTATGCTTGATGGTGTACGTGTTTTTATTAAATGCTTTTTGGGCATTTAGCAAGATCTTTTCTATTTCGTTCACATAAAAAGCAATAGTCCTTACCTAATTTAATAGAAATGCGTGATTTAATAGTTGAATCTTTGATTAAACTATATTAAAGGGAAATAACTAGATATTTTTATTTCTTGTCACTATACCTATAGTTGTACAACTATTTGTTGACCATATACCAATTACAAGTGATTTGTTTTAATAGAAAAATGAAGTTTAGGCACGCTTTTTTGCTTTTCTCCAGAGCCAAATAGCTTCTGTGAAGGCAAGGACAATAGACGTTACTTTGCTCTGTTTCTTTCTTTTTTCTTTTCATCTTTCCAGTCCTGCTTTAGTTTCTGACAAGAAATAAGCTCTAGGTTCAATGGGACGGAGAAAAGAGGAGGGCAGAAATGGAAAGAAAAAGACCAAGCCTGTTTATGTAACTTACACATACAAAACTAGAAAAAGGACTAATTCACCTGTGAATTCTAAATGATCTCCTGTGTACTAGGGCCATCTGTTAATTCAGCATGGTTTGATTTATAAATGACCAGCTGAGAGATGCTCTCCATTTCCTATGGAATTTAAGGTAGTTTTCTTAGTGTCAAAGCCCTACTTCCTCCCTGTGCCTAATTTTTACTTAAGCTGAATTAATCTGGGCCCTAAGGGACTGGCATTTAAAGTACTATTTAGTAAGCATGTCTAAGGCACTTCTGCTGTCTACTGACTTAACCTTTGGCTTCTGTGTCAAGCATTTGGTGCCATCTGGATGGGTATTTAAATACTCCCCAAGGGGACAAGCCAGGGCAACAGAATCATTTTCCTAAAAGTAGTGGATTACACGAAATACTGCTACTCTAGCTTCCTTCACCTGTCATCCTTCTAATATAATACGCAGAGGCCAGACGGGTCATGCGGAAAGAGGCCGAGGTATTAGCCAGATGCTTCATTTCAGCCCCCACCTTGCATCTGAATATCAGGTACTTTACTGTAAATCCTGGAGGGTGGATGAACCTCTGAGGTCATCTTTAAGCCTTAAGCCAAATATATCCCCTGAAGTTTTCTCTAAACTA
>PVJH01044154.1:0-13179 GCA_004026705.1 Nesogale talazaci | reverse complement strand
GTGCACAACCAGTACACCACCAGGGCTTAGCCCTCCTCTAGTTCTTAAATGCTCCCCCCCACCCCACCCATTATCATGATCCCAATTCTACCATACAAATTAGACTAGACTAGAGGATGTACACTTGTACGGAGAGGCACTAGAAACACAGGGAATCCAGGACAGATGATCCCTTCAGAGCCTGTAGTGAGAGTGGTGATACCAGGAAGGTGGAGGGAAGGTGGGGTAGAAGGTGGGGTATTGCTGATGATAAGGATCTGCAATAGCCTTCTCTCTGGGATAGGGACAACAGGGAGGTGGGTGAAGGGAGACATCAGACAGTGTAAGAAATGACAAAATGATCATAATTTATAAATTATCAAGGATTCATGAGGGAAGGGGGAGCAGGAATGAAGTGGGGGGAATGAGAAACTGATACCAAGGGCTTAAGTAGAAAGCAAATGTTTTGAGAATGATGGGGACAACAAATGTACAAATGTTCTTGGCAAACAATGGATGGGTGAATGGATTCTGATAAGAGCTGTATGAGCTCCCGATAAAATGATTTTAAAAAATAGTAGTTCCTACGAGGAACCCATCACAAGATTGGCTATATAGGTCCTCTCCTCCTCCCCAAGGAGATGAATAACAGAAATGTGGGTAAAGGGAGAGAATGGATAGTGTTAGATATGAATTAGCAATAATAGTATATATTGATCAAGGATACACAAGGGAGAGAGGGGGAACAAGAGAAGCTGATACCAAGGGCTCAAGTCAAAAATGTTCTGGATATGATGATGGCAACATACTTCCAAATATGCCCAATACAATTGATGTATGGAATGTTAGAAAAGCTTGAAGAGCCCCAAATAAAATGATTTTTATTTTAAAAAAGAGTAGTTCTTCTCTGCCCTAAATGGTCGCTACAAGTTGGCACCAACTCCATGATTTTGTGTTTGTGTGTTGTTGTTGTTGTTGTTGTTGTTGTTGTAGGGTTTTTTTAGTTATTATTAGCAGGAGCAATAGGATGCTCTGAACTTAGGCTATCTTTTTTCATTACAACCACTTTGTAAACCTTTTTTATTTTTCTATTTCAAAAGTATCACCCCCAGCACTTGCCAATTCAACATCTGTGATTCAGGGACAGCAAGGTTATCACCACTGATGTGCAGCCAAATGCTCCACCATCAGATGCAGAATTTCCCTGCTCCCTACGTCTCGTCTCTGTCCCCTTCACCCATGCCCTTGGTGCCCACAATGTGTGTGGGTTGGGTACCGGTTTCCTTCCCTCTCTTTACATCATTTCTTTGTTGTGGTGGAGATGACACACAGCAGACCACAGCCCCTTTCACTCAGGTCTACATTCAATGATGATTCAGTGCCATGGATGCCACTTATTGAGGGGTGAGTCCAGAGTCACCCCCCCCCTTCTGGCAGGGTTCCTCCCCCCACTCACATAAACTCCCTGCCTCCCTCAGGCTTCCTGTCTTTAGAGTCCTTGTTGTCAATTCAATACCACGTAGAAGCACTTTAAAACAGAACAATCCGCATGATGTCAAAAGCAGACATTCTTCACTAGATAAGCTAAACTGTCATTTGACAGTAAGATGATATCAGGGGATCATGCTTTTTTTAAAAAAAAATCATTTTCTTGGGGACTCTGGCAGTTCTTATCACATTCCATGCATCAATTGTTCCAAGGATATTTGTCCACATGTTGCCATCATCATTTTCCAAACATTTACTCTCCATTTGAGCTCTTGGTATCAGCTCCTTGTTTTTCCTTCCCTTCCCTCCTCATGACCCCTTGATAACTTTTAACTGACACCAAGGACTCAAGTAGAAAGCACGTTTTGAGAATGATGAGGGCAACTAATGTATAAATGTGCTTGACATACAATGGATGCATGTACGGATTGTGATAAGCGTTGTACAAGACCCCAATAAAATTATTTTTTTTAATGACCAGATTGCTATCTTTCTGTATATGTGATCTCTCTTTTTTTTTTAATTGGAATGAAGTGTTTGGTCCTATGCTGACCAGTAGCCCTTGAGCTGGTTCTCAGGCAGGGCCACAGAGTGGCACAGAAGCAATGTGCTTCAGAGAGTTTTCAGGGGCTGAGTCTTGGGAGGGAGATCACCAGGCCTTTCTTAGGAGGTACCTCGGCATGGATGCACACCACCAGCTTGTCTGTAAGCAGCCAAGCGCTTTAACTGTCTGTCTTCCCCGGGGATGGGTATTTGTCCGCACATTCTTTGCTAAGCTGTTTGGATTCAGAAATGCCATCAGAAACAAAAAAGTGAAAGTCACCACAAACAGATCAAGTCTGGCCATCCCCGTCTGGAAGAAAGACTGATTTGAGTCTTAGGAACAAACACATGAATGGGCCCGGAGCGAGAACTTAGGGGCCCAAGCAGGACTTGACACGTCTCCTGTTGAGTTATAGGGAGGGGTCACACAACTGAGCTGGTGTGCTGGTCTGTTGGAAAAAAAAGAAAAAAGAAAAACCCCTCTGAGCTGTGTTAATGCAAAGCTCTTTATCTGAGGAGCTCAAAGAGCTTTATTACAGGTAAATATCCTTGTCTCCAGCTGTTAATAGGGGAGGCCAGGCCCGGGAAGATTAGGGGAGAAGGCCTACTTAAGGTCACATAACAGGCAGGGACAAAGTGGAGACTCACTGAGTAGCCTGTAATGGGATTTGTCTGCTGTCTATTGTATCAGCCTGGGACAGGATGCTGGATGTGCGAGAGGCAGGCTCCAGGCAAGAGCTCAGGAGCCAGGGCATCTTCGTGACACTGAACCCTACTGATCGAGAGATGATAAACGTCGTTGAGCACAGCCCTTCTGTTTTCCAAACGGAGTGTCTGTGAATAGATGATGTCACCATATTCTTACAACCTATTGGTGGCAGAACCCTCCTTGGGCCTGTGTGGCTCTTCCGAGACTTGTCTCTCACTTGGACTCACCACCAGCCAGGAGATTCTGCCTCAGGGCAGCCCTGCAGGACAGAATAGACCTGTCCCTCTATGTTTCCAAGTCTCTGAGTCTTTACGGGAGCGGAAAGTCACCTCTTGGAGCAGCTGGTGGTCTTGAACTGCTGACCTTGCGTTAGCAACCCAAGGCCTAAAACCCTTGAAGCCATCAGGGCTCCTGCATTGTCTAGGGGCAACTTATTATATTCAACTTCTCTCAGTGGGACTCGATCCAGATCAGGTCATCCAAAGATTGGTGTGAGTATAGCGGGAATGATGACTGCCGGGAGCCAGTCCACTCTGGCTCAAGGGGGCACCATGGGGACACGGTGGACCCGAGCTGCATGGGATGATCTTGTCTTTCTCTTCATGGAGGCAGAACTTTCTCTTCATGGAGGAGTTAATCAGCAATCGTGTGTGTGTGTGTGTGTGTGTGTGTTGTAGAGGGCAGTGTGGTTTGGTGATAGACCTCTCTCACTGTGATCAGGGCTATCCTGTCTCACAGCGATCCTGGAGGACAGGGTAGAACTGCCCCTGTGGGTTTATAAGGTGCTAACTCTCTCTTGGAAGTCTACAGCTGCTGGTCTTTCTCCCTTGGTGCAGCTGGTGGTTTTGAACTGCTGGCATAGAGGATGGAAACCTAACTCATATGACCACTACACCACCGGGGTGCCAGTGGTAGAACCAACCCATGAAAACCCCCAAAGGTCTATTTCTCAACAATCAGGATGATGATGATGCAGGACCAGGTAACATTTTGTTCTCTTGGGCATGGTCCTCATGGGCCAACTCTTTGACTGACTTCATTGCAGTTCACAGCAGCAGACACAGCAGCACGTGTGAATTCACCGGCAACATGATGTTCTCGCCAAAATCATGGCCATCCAGCAGATTCTGAAGCATACCCAGCCCCAAAACAGAGTAGATCTGCCCCGGCTGATTCCTGAGATTGCAACTCTTCTCAGGCAGTCTCGTCTTTCTCCCGATGGAGTTGCTGGTAGTTTGGAACGGCTGTCCTTGTGGTTCACAGTCCGACGTGTAACCCACGATGCCACCATCTGCCAAATAAAGTCCTATCCCCTGAGCCACGATTGATTTTGTTCAGATCTCAGGGTTGCTGGGGGCACGATGATTAGACGCTATGCTGCTCCCTGAAAGGTGGGCATTGGGAACCTATCACCCATCAGCTGCTTCAGAGAAAAAAGATGGGGCCATCTGCTTCCTACAGCCTGGGATCCTCACTGGGGCAGCTCTACTCGGTTCTGTATGGTCACTGTGAGTCAGAATCGGCTCCGTCACAATGGTTTTAGAGTATTTGTATGAGTATCGCCATATTGTCTACTTAGAGTTGTGACGATGGCTCAGGACTGGACAGTGTTGTGTTCTATGATGGGTTGGAACTGACTCTGGGGCAACTGACAACAAATATGCAGGTAGATATACAGCTAGATAAAGATGTATTGTGTGCGCGTGTGTGTGTGTGTGTGTGTGTGTGTGTGTGTGTAACAAAAACCAATCAACAAACAGATCCACTGCCAGGGAGCTGATTCCAATTCTTAGGGGACCAACAGTGCAGGATAGAACTTCCCCAGAGGGTTTCCAAGGCTGTAAATATTTATATTTATATTTACACAGTGTGTGTGTATTGTATGTGTGTGTATATAACATTTTTGTTATAAATTGGGTGAGGGTTTACAGAACAAATTAATTTTCCATTAAACAACTGAGATACATCGTATTTCACGTCCATGATTGCATTTCTCACCATGTAACATCACCAGCCACGCCCCCTCCCTGAGTTTACTGTTTCCATTCCTCCTCGTCTCCTAACCCTCCCGAACTTTGTCCTCAGGGAACACGCTGCCCCTTTTGATCTAGAATGGTTGATTATCCTGAAGATTCCATACCTCTCTAGTGTTATGGTTCCCCATAGAGGCCTGTCTATTGTTTGACAGAAAGATAAATCACCGGCATGAATTCAGCCCCAGAACTAAAGAATGACTGAGGGCTATTGTCGGTAGGGTTTTACCATCTCTATTTGACATAGAGGTTGGGTTTTTTTAATGGTTTTGTGTTAGTGTCCACATTTTTCTCCTGCTCTATCTAGGACCTTCTAGTAGGATCCCTCTCTGAACAGTTACTATTGGTATTTGGGCATTATCTAGTTCTTCTGGTCTCGGAAGACTGATGTTCTTGTGGAGATCTGTTATCTACAGTACCAATTATGTCAATCATCTCAGGATGGGGAGAGGTCAAGGGTGCACTTTACATGGCTGCTCATGAACTTGTGAGAGCTCAGTTGCTACTCATCAAAGTGGAATGTAAAACTTTGTCTTTGTGGACTGTGTAATACCAAGACCATACATCTTTATGGAAACAGCCTGTCAAATCTTTCTCCTACAGGGAGGGCGGTGGGTTCAAACCACTGACCTTCTGGTTAGTAGCAGAGCACTCAACCACTGAATCACATAGAATAAATGTATGCCTATGTATATTTTTTATTTATTGTTCAGTGTTTGACTCATAGCAACCCCATATAACTGAGCAAAACTGTCCCATTGAGTTTTCTGGAATCAGGAGTTTTATGGAAGCAGGGCTTTGTCCCACAGAGCGACTGGGTGGATTCTCATCTCTGACTTTTCAGTAAGTGGCAGAGCGCTTAATGGTTGTGCCACCGCAGCATATTAGCCGAGGGCCAATGGCAATATCATGTGTGTCTCTATATGATATTGTCATCGGTCCCCTGTTGCATTTAATGAGTTTATTCTTTCTAATTATCTCAAGCATGTCACTGTATTATGTTTAATAAAGCCACGCATGTTTAAAACACATTGGCTACATTAACTGCACTAAACAGATTGAATGGAAGGCACCCATGCAGATGAAACTCTAGTTGGGTCCATGGGACGTTCATGCTCTGCCCTCACTGTAGGTCGGCCAAACTATGGGTCCTCCTCCTCCTGTCCTTCTCCTCAGCTTGCACTTGCTGCTTCCAGCTTCTCCTCTCTTGACAGCTCAACCCTGGGAGCTTTCCAGAACCTTTTTACTTAGACATCTATTGACCTGGGTCTTGCTTCCCCTGCTGAATGACGTCACAGGCGGCAACCTGCAAGCCATAAATTATCCCTCAGCCCCATTGCAACTGTCTGTTAAAGATGGGGATGGGGAAAACACTGTGTCTTCATGGAGCTGGATGGATGAGGGAACCCTAGATTTTTATATTGACAACTCTTGCTCTCTCTTCTCCTTCTTCATCTGGCTGGCTTTTCTCTGCCTCTGAGTGGGTTCATCCTTGTCTTCCCATCTGCTTTTGTGCCAAAGATAAGAAAGGCCTCCTTCAGAGCCTGGGCGCCAAGGCAAGGGAAGGAGCTTGGTGTGGGTGTAGAATGAGCCAATGCCTGACATGATGCCTGCCTGATTGTTGCCATTTTTCTCATGATTCTGGGAGCTATTGAAAGCCAAGATGGAGCCTTGTTCGCCTTGATTTCTCCAGGGTCAAAAACAGTGCTTATTGTGCATAAATATGAGGCTCTCCATCCTTGGGAAAGGGGTGGATGCTGGGGACATGCCAGGAGCTGGATCAATTTCATCTCTGGATGGTTCTAACTTCCCCACCAGTTTCTTTGGTTTGTACCTTTCCCTTTCCCTTGAGCTGCCTAGATGTTCTGAGATGTGTCCCAGGCCAATGGATATTTAGTTCTTTCCTCTCTTTTGCAAAGTGAGGAAATCCTTTTCCTTTTGAAATTTTCAAAACCATTTTATTGGGAGTTAATGTCACATCACTTCATGGTTCAATCACATCAAGCCATGTTGTACAACTGCTGCCACAATCCATTTCAAAGCATGCTTTTCTTTCTTGAACTCCTTGGTACCCACTCCCTTTTACAATCCCCACTGAACCCCAGCCCCCATAGACCCTTCTTCTACTTCCTGCCCCCATAGGTTCATCAATCCTGAGTTTCATATACTAAAAAACAGAAAAATATATAACAAAAATTCAAGAGCGTGATCTCCCCCTCCAATGACATAGCACATCTGAGTTAAAGCCCAATATGAACAAATGAAAAACAAACAAATACAGAAACTTCTGAAAATCAGATCAAGCTGAAAGTGCATCAGAGGGGAGATCAACAGACAAGGTTTAGTCATTCGAGTCAGGTTTATCATTTTGATCATCTGTCACCATCTCTTTGATGCACTCGATTTGGTATCCACTTTCCTCTCATCCTTCTGCTGGAGACAGAGGGAAATCTCTGGAGACTTATTTCCTATGTAGATCCCACAAATGTATGTTGGGCTCCCACTGTCATCCTTAGCCTTCTGCAAACCAGGTTCTCACAATTTACACTCTGATACTATTCGCTCCCTTGACTTTGAATTATATGATTTATAATCTTCGGTGACTGATGTTGGTGTACTTCTTCCATGTTTCTTATTAGTTGGCATCTCACTTTGATGACTGCTTGCTTGGCAACAAGCCTTTAAGACCCCAGACACTATTTTATCTAATAGGCAGACACCATCTAATTTCTTCACCACACTTGGCTATAACATCCACATCTTCTGTGTTCCCTTCCTGAGGGTATGTATCAAGCAGGGCCATGATGTAAGAACTAATTGTTAAGTTAGAGCTAGAATGTAGTGGGAGCCCCAAATCCATTCCTGTATCTATGTTGTTGTTGCTTTTAATCTGTTTTTGACTCCCTTTCAAAACCACCTTGTTAGTTTATGGTTAGTTTATCAATCATTCCCATGGAGCATAATGATCTTCTGTTGGTGTTATCTTTGATTAGCCCCTGATGCTAATTTTTAAAATCCCTGTTGAAAGAAGGATATTGGGCCAATGTAGGCTAACTCCATATCCTAGAACCTGAATTATTCACTTGTACAGGATCAACCCTTTCATGGATGGATGCTATTTTCACAAACAAAGAAAGTTGATTGTCAGGGATAATTGAAAATAACGTTCACTGAGAATGTGAATCACAGGTTTGCCAGAATAATAGATATCTTAATACTGAATGTAGGGCATTGACAAGGCAAGACCATGTCTGTCCAACTACCAACAATTCAAAAATCTTGGTATAGCTGTCTTCTGCTTCATCAGACACCATGTGTTTTCCGTCTTAAGTCCTCAGGTTACAAGTTTGTCTGAGGTTGAGTCCAGTTCACCCAGTGGATTTTCTACATCAGATCTCATTGATGCCACCTCTAAAGCATGCTGTGTACCCTGAAGATCCAGAATTCAATGTCCCAGCATTCCATGACACTGAATCTGGGTCCCCAGGATGTGCCCAGAAGCCTGAGTCAATGTGACCCATTCGGTGCCTATCACCAAGAACACTCTCCCTCTTAGAGTCCCCCAAAGCATCTTCAGTCATTCTTCCTACCACCTGGAGGTCAGACACCCTGCTTTTTCTATCAGACATGTTTGCTTCCTTTCCCCTCTTCTGACTTGACTTTCACATTAGCATCCATCATCTTTGGCCTTGGGCTGTCTACCTGTCCGGGGGGACCTCATCATAGCTTCACTTGGCAGCCACTCAGTACAAAACATCCCCTCTCCCTCACTTGACAACGTGATCCCAGTTGATGAGAGAAGCCATCTGCCAAAGTGACTTTCAAGATACATGCCTACAGAGGATAGTGTATGGTTGATTGGCACCAGTCAGGCTCTCTATCAGGCTGTTTGGCCACCCTCGCCAGCAGGCTGGATGGCCTTGTAAGCCTGAGCTTGTGCCTGTCCCGTCGCTTGTTCCTACCACAGGGAACGCCTATCGACTTTGGCCTTTTATGATTGACTGACTTCACTCAGCATAATGTCTTCCAGATCCCTTCCTGTCATGAGGTGTTTCATGGTTTCATCACTGTTTTTAGGGATGCATAGTATTCCATCATGTGTATAGACCAGAGGTGTTTGTGTGTACCGATCTTCTCCTGATGGGAATGTAGACTGTTTCCACCTTCTTGCTATTGTGAACTGCGCTGCCATGGACATGGGGGAGCAGATGTCTGTTTGTGATCTGTTTCTTATTTCTTTAGTGTATATGCCCAGTAATGGTGTTGCTGGGTCAGATGGTATTTCTATTGCCATCTGTTTTAGGAATCAGCATATCACTTTCCACAGTAGCTGTACGTATTTACAAGTCCACCAGAAGTGAATAAGAGTTGCAGTCTTGGGCTGAGACCCGGTGGCATAAGTTGTTGAGTGCGGAACTGCGGCCTGCGGGCTTGGTGGTTCAGATCCAGTGGCGGCTCTCAGGAGCAGTGCTAGTTAGTTCCCACGACCACTAGAGGGCAGTGATGCCCCCCCAAAAAAATTTTTTTTAAAGTTGCAGTCTTGCAACACCCCTCCCCATTTGCTGTCCTTCGTTTGTTTTTGATTGGGCTACAGGCCTCGATCTGAGATGGTATCTCATGGTTGTTTTGACTTGCAAGGAAACCCTTTTCTAGACTAGGAAGTCAGGGAGAACAGTTGTGAGTGACAGGCTCAAGTCACTGAATGTTGCGTAATGTCCATTGCTAGAGCCTGTAGGCCTCACTCGAGATCCAGAGAACACTTTCCATGGCCCAATGGTACAGATCAGAAGACCATTGGGTGTGAACTGCCATTGAGTGGACTACAAGATATGGCGACCTGAATAACGAGGGACCAGAGGACCCAGGCCCAGGCCTTCGCCATCTTTGTGGTCATTGGTCACTGGGTCAGTCCATCTTCTTGAGGCTCTCCCTCCATGTTTCCTGAACCCAGCCTGATGTCCTTTCCGAGTCTTCCCTGATGGGGCCGATCCAAGTAAACAGGTCATCCACATGCCTCAGGAGCATTCGAATGTATTTTGTCTCAGAGGGCACCTGCTTGCCAGTGTGGTATTTGAAGCACCCAGTGAGAGCCCCTGTCATCAAAGGGACTCTGGCCTCTCTGTGAGTTTGATGAGGCCTCCTGGCCAAGTCTGTCAGTTGGCAGGGCAGGTGCTACCATCATCAGTCCTTTGTTGAGATGAGAAAAACCCAGGGCCAGGAAGGCGATGTCTTTGCCTCCTCTAGAGTCTCCTCCCTTGGGCAGGGGCTGCAGCGACAGAGCATGGTGCCGTGATAATGCTTTGTGCCAATCAAGTCTGTTCTGAGCTCTGTACATGCAGCTAGGGTCCTCCTGAGAGCCATATGAGGTGAGTGTGGGCAGTATCCTTGCTTACAGATGGGAAAACTGAGGGGAAGTGAGAAGTGACATTATGTGACCAGGTAAAAGGAGGTCATCCTAGCAAGGCTTCCAACACAGATCTGCCTGGCTCCCCTGACACCCCCATTAGCCACTAGCCTGTACTGACATGGCAGGGATTGTCTTCACCTGAGCTCCTGGACCCCCTAAAAAAATCCAGAAAAGGGCTCTAGAAAGCTTATGAGCCTTTGGAAACTGCTTATGAAAATGTCCCTCTTTGCCTGCATCTATCTAGAGAGCTGCGCAGGGATTATCAGGAATCAGGCATCCAGCATTGCACACGGGCCATCGGGCAGGGAGGTTCCACGACCCTGCCCCGGAAGGAAGAACCACAGGTTAGGAGGTATTCAGATGGACACCTGGTACATAAGGTCCAGTAGGAGCATTGTGTATACATTTTACAGACAGGAGATCAGGGTTCAATTCCCCATCTATGCTCCTCAAGCCCAGTCACTGGAGACTCCCATGTTGCTGAGCCGGGTTAAGCAGCACTTCCAGAAGAAGACACCCCTAAGGAGAAAGGCCTGGTCAACTGAAAACTGGTTTGTGAGGATGCTATGGACACTACCATCGGATCCACAGCCAGTCATGCAGGTGGGGCAGTCCCGAGCGATTGAACACGGGGGCACCAGGCGGGAGAGTTTATCTCAGCAACAGCTCACAAGGAAGGCTTGTGTCGGCCAGACTGCAGCACAGCACCAATGAAACACACCACTATTCCGTTGGTTCTTTGAGGCTTCCTCACCCCCCAGTATCCTACAGATAAGAGCTGAGGACACACGGAATCCAGATCGGATAAATCCCTCAGGAACAGAAATGGGAGTTGTGATACCAGGAGGGTAAGGGGAAAGTAGGGGAAGAAAGAGACCCGATCACAACGATTGATGGATATAACACCTCCCACCACCACCAACAACCTGAGGGATGAAGAACAGAAATGTGGATGAAGGGAGACAGCAATTGGGGTAAGATATGAAAATAATAATAATAATAATAATAAATCAAGGAGAACCGGAGGCGAGAGGGAGAGGGGGAAGCTGATACCAGGGACTCAAAGAGAAAATAAATGTTTAGAAAATGCTGATGGCGACATGTATACACACAGCTTTGAAACAATTGATGTATGGAAGAAGAGCTAGCTGTAAAAGCATTTTATCGGGGGATAAAATGATCGCTTCAGAAACTAGCATGTCAGAGTCATCTGGGTGGCCGAACCACCCATCTTCTGCCACCAGAGTTCGGTTCCTCCCGTAAATTCTACCCTTACCCCTTCCACTGTTGACTTTGGACAAATCCGAGTAAGGGATGGGGCCAAGTGAAGCTATAAATATTCCAGAAAGCCAGTGGCCAAGGCAGTGGGGCCCAGCATTCCTCAGGCCCGGGCAGAGCAAGGATCACTGGGCTCACCCAAGGATCAAAGGGGAGAAGCAAGCCCTTCATCACCCAGAAGCCCACTCAGCGAGGTTCAGGGCAGGAGCATGTCAAGGGAGAAGACCTGCTTTGAAGTGTCAAGATAAGAACCGTCTCCACCTCCCTGTGGTGTGAAAGTCATCCCCCCCCCCTTGATCCAGGGGAGGGTGTGAGGCATTTGGCCGTCTGCATGGAGCTGGGGTGACTTATCGACTGTGCAGACAGACACCTTCCTGGCTCCAGGCTGTGTCTGGGCCCAGCCAGGGATCCCTAGTGAGCTTCAGTCCTGACAAATATATGGAATTCTCACCCACATTCTGTTCCTGTCTCCCCTCCACTCCAACCCCGAGTGTGTGGGTGCAGGGGTGTTTACCCGGGGTCCATGGTTAGAGCCAGGCACGTTTCTTTGGGCTGGATAAAAGTGGAAGCTGTCCGTGATGATTTCATTCCACTTGGATGTGCAATTCGCTCCATGGAGACGGCAGCCGAGACATCCGCAGACACGGGACGCTGCTGCGAGAGGGCTCCTTAACTTTGTTTGGTTGGTTTTTAAGACAGAGATATCACTTGGACGACGACCCAAGCCTTGATCTCATCAGTCACCTCTGACACATGGGGAAGCTGGACAGTCAAAGGGAGAAGGACCACGCTGGAGGAGTTGATGCCTTGCAGATGGTGTGGCCAGCGAGGAAGATGAACTATGCTTGGCCTGCCCACAGGGCAAACCCCCTACATCTTAGAAGAAGCATCAGCAGACTCCTTCAGTGTGCACTGGAGAGACTTTGGGTCCCTTCCTTTGAGGATGTCATGTTTGGTTAGAGGTCAGCGAAAATGGCGGAGCCCCCCTGTCCCCCCCAGTGTATGGGCACCCATATCTACATGATGAACATCGCCTAACCAAAGATGTTGCAGATGGCTTAGGCCCCGGCAACATTTCATTCTGTTGTCCAGAAAAAGACCAGCTCAGGGCCACCGAGTCAACGCTGACCACCCAGAGCAACTCCCACATGAGCTTGCCACCAATCAGAAGGCAGTTCAGGGAAACCAGCCACAGTAAACCTAGGCTCTGTCAGCTCTGGCTGTAGAATCAAACGATGGCACGGGCAGGCTCTGGGCCAGTCTGGGCAAGTCGCTTGACCTCCATGAATCTCCATCTTCGTGGGAATAAGAAACAATTCCCTGGCTCCAGGTGTGACTTGGGAATTGAATGAGATGATGCAACCTGGCCCCATCTCCAGCACGGAGTCACGTGCCAAAGATCTGAACTCAGTGGTTCTCAACCTTCCTCATGCCACGACCCTTCAGTACAGTCCCTCATGTAGTAGAGACCCCCAACCATAACATTCTTTTCTTTTCTTTTTTATAAATCATTGTATTGGGGGTTCATATAACTCTTATCATGATCAATACATATGTCAATTGTATGCAGATCACATTTGCACATGTGTTGCCATAATCATTCATGAAACATTCTCCTTTCACCTAGGACCCCAGTACCAGTTTCCCATATTTCCCCTCCCTCCCCACTCGCCCTCCCCCATGAACCCTTAGCAATTTACAAATTGTCATTATTTTGTCATCGTACACTGTCCGATGTGTCC
>PVJH01044153.1:0-13147 GCA_004026705.1 Nesogale talazaci | reverse complement strand
CAGGCATAGAAAACTCCACCTTTGTTCCTCAGAGCTCCTGGTGGTTTTGAACTGCTGTCCTTTCATATTGCAGCCCAACATATAATCCCTATGCGACCAGGGCCCCGCATGGTCCTCCCTGGGTCAGAAGAAGCAGCGTCTACTCTTTCTCCACCTTCCTTCTTATCTCCACCCCTTCTGCAGTCTCCTGCAAGTGACCAACAGGCTCACAGAGTGGGAGCACCAATGCCAATGCTGTCATCGGGCACTTCTTTCGAGAGCTCAGCTTACAGGTTTTCATGTGGCCCGTGGCGAATCACCCACTGACAGCAGAACCCAGTGCCTCACATCCAACCAAAAGTTTGATTTTCCGCACTCCAAACATCAAATAATCTAACATACTTTAGTGGCTAAACATCTAGATTTTCTTCTTTGGGGAATAACTACTTGCCTATTTATTTTTGCCATCAAATGATCTGACCATTACCCCCTTTTTCTGTTGAACATCTGTTGTTCTGGGGCAGTTGTTAATTCTCAGAAGAGCCCCCCCCTGGCTACCAGTTTATAGTGTTCCTTTCTCATTGGGATGCTAGGCTTCACTGGTATTAAGAATAAGCCTTTGAAATGGGCTTACCTTGACTTCTGTATTTCCTATAGAGAGGAACGGTGCTAAATCTCTTTGTATTTTTTATAAAAGTGAAAACACTTTGGGTCATAGGCCCATCTCATCTCCAGCTGTATTGTTTCCATATGTTTATTTATATTAAGTTATTCTCCTGGAAATAGGATCTTTCAAGGCCCTGGAGTGATTTTTCCCTCCTCCATTATCTTCAGACTTCTTGACAAACTCAGAGCATTTTGCCTACTCCTGGGAAGACGTGTGGAAACAGCACCCAAAAAACTGCCCATGTCCTCTAAACCCTTTCTCAGTGTTACTGTGTTTCAAAACGGTCACATTGGGTAGAAGAATGTTAATGAATGTTAATGACCCAGTTAAATAACTAACTGGGAGATTGGCCAGCCCTGAACTCTCAAAGCCTGATATCTTTTTACTAAAACTGTACACACCTCAAGACTGAGGGGTGTTGGTCCTTAAGAAGCCATTGTGGTCTGCCAGTATTGGGGACTGTGACGTCGACAGCCAGCTCCTGGCCAGAGCTTCTTTCTTCCACTTATAGGAAAGAAGAGGGGTACCCCAAGAGACAGCCACAGAGGCTCTCGGCTGTCTTAGCTGTCTTAGCCATGGCCACGGCCAGTCGGGGTCGCAAGTTCTGCCCCAAACCCAGGCCACTGAGCTCCACACATGATCACTAACTTTTTTCTCTGAAAAAACAGTCCTTCCAACATATGTACAAAGGTGCTTGACACAGTGGATGGATTGTGATAAGAGCTGTAAGATCCCCCAATAAAATGATTTAAAGAGAAAAAGGATAAACAGTCTCTCCTTCATCTCTCTGTTATGAATACTGTCATATAAGAAGCTGAGTCAAGAACATTTGGGCAGGTGGCCAGATAGAAAGATAATTTGATAAAATTTAATAAAAATATGAGAGGTCTTCAGGAAGATCATGGGAAAATAGCGCTCTCTCTTAATTCCTTTTTTTTCCTTCCCCCACAAACTTTTTGAAGCCCCCTCCACCGCCTGCGGTAATTGAGCCTCCAACGATGAGTGCCGTTAGCAAGACAAGGAGTCCTGGTGGTTTAGAGCTTACTCATTGGGCTGTGATCGTAGGGTCTGTGGTTCGAGACCACCAGCAGCTCCCGGGAGAAAGACTGGGTTTCTACTCCCATCCTCTGCTACAGTCGGGGCGGCAGTGCGTTAGCCGTGGAGGTGGGTTTGGGCTTGGTGAGCACAGCAGTGTGGTCTGTGAATGGTGCCCCTGATGCCCTTCTACGGTTGGCTTGGTTTTTGAACCTGCACCCTGCACCAGGTACCGGTCCCGGCGTTTTGTTTCACCCAGGAAACGGCAAGGATGTGGGCTCCCCAGGAAGCCCTGGCTTTAGCATTGCGCCCACATCCTGGCCATTCCTTTTATTTCATTTGATCATCCACTAACCTCGAGGTGCTCTTGCTTCCAGAAACCGATCTCATGGGAAGGAGTAAACGAGTGACCCTGCCCCACGATTGTGGGTGCGATGCCCCAGCATGCACCTTACCTGTGCCTGGCCAAGTGTTGGGAAGTGGGCTTTGAAGGCAGTGCTGTGCAGCAGGGTCCATTTCTAAACTATTCTGGGAGGTGCAGAACCATCAGGACGGAAGAAACCCCAAAGGGGGAAGGGTAGATGGGCAAACGGGTCGGGGTGGGCATTTGAGGATGTGGTGAGGCAGGTTGTGTTGAGGCTGGTACTGCTGTGCCCGGCAGACTCATACAAGGGCTTTCTTAAAGGGGCAGCTTTTCCTAGAAAGATGAAGCCTCTGTGAATCCCGCTGTTCCTTCACTCGGGACATGAATAGCCTTGCTCCAGAATGCACTGGAAAATGGATTGGGACAGATAGAATTAGGTCAAAATCTGAAACCCTATCTTTTGCTCCTCCCTTTTAAAGTCCATTTTAAAGGTGGGCTATTTAAATATATATGTATATATATTTTTTTGTTTTTTTTTTTCAGCCAGGGTTTTTCTCAATTTTCTTATTGTTAGCTTTTTTTTTTTTTTGGTGGGGGGGGGGGTGCCACATTTTTTTGTAGATTTTTCAGTACATGAAATCCAGGATGGGCATATCTATAGAGATCATGGTCATTGGATTAATGGTTCCTTGGAGGCACCACAGAGGAGTTTGGGCGTAGTGGGGAGCTAATAAAGAAAACACAATAAAAAAGGAAATGTCATAGAATTGATGGTGGTAATGATAGTTGTACAACTCTTCTTGGTATAAGTGATCTATTGAGTTATGTGATATTTAAGTTCTATCCCAATACTAAGAAAAGGGGGGGTGAGCTTTGCTGTATGTAAATTCTACCTCAACCAAGAAGAGGTGCGCTGTCCAGTGAAGTGAACTCTGCCCCCCTTGAGACCTTGTCTTCTGCTCCATTTGACAGCAGTGCGTGCATTTAAGGGTCCATTAGCCTTAATGTGTTTCTTTTCAACTAACATACAACTCACGAATCGTACATTGGGATAGTGAAGTCCCTTCATAAGAGTGTGCAGTCAGCACTACAATCAACTCCCGAATGTTTCTTGTTTTTCTTATATTCATTGCTAGCTCCCCATTTCCCATTGGCCTCCCCTGCCATGCCCCTGGGAGGCACGTTGTCTCTATCAGTTTACCGAATCTAGCTTTCACAAACTCAAGACAGGCTACAAACCAGCAGCCCAGCATCAATGACACAATGCCCTCTCTCTCCTCTCGAGCCCTGGCCGCATAGTGAGCTGCTCACCGTAAGATTGGCAGTTCAAAGCCACTATCGGCTCTCAGGAAGGAAAAGGAGAGTTTCTGGTCCTGTAAAGAGATAGAACCGAGAAACCCATAGTGGCAGTGCCATTCTGCCCAGAAGGGTCACTACGAGTCGGCCAGAAGTGGCTCCTTGGCAATCAGCACTCTCTGAAAGTCTCCATGTTTCTAAAAGTTGCTTTGCTTCTAACTTGATAGTAGTAACAAAATAAGACTTATAAAAAGTCATGTGTAATATACTAAACACGGCTGAGCCCTGGTGGCGTAGTGGTTGAATTTGGGACTGTAGCCCACGGGCTTGGCAGTTCAATCCAGCAGCTCACCGCTGCTCCAGGAGCAAGGCTGGGTTGCTCTCACGACCACCAGAGGGCAGTGATGACCCCCCCCCCAAAAAATCTACTAAACAAATTCCTACGGTGGGGGAGGGGAGGGCGGGGGACTGTGTAAGTCGGGGAGCCATGCAGGGAGTTGCCCTCCATGGGGATGGTGCGTAATTAAGACTTTACGTTGGGGTAGGCTCTGCATTGGGGAGCACATAAGACTTCCATCCAGGAGGACTCTACGTGGGGACCTGCCTAAGACTTAGCGCCTTTATACCAGGGAGCGCTCCAGGTAGGGGACTCGATCAGTAACCCAAGTCAGGGTGTCGGTCTGTGTGCTAGAAGCCCAACCGGTGCCCTCCACCCCAGTCAAAGCAGGGCTCGGCTCTGTCTGCCAGGCCCAGACCCCCTTCTCAGCAAGCATTCCCCCCAAGAACTGGCACACAGGCCGGGAATCTGCAGCTTCAGATGGGCGTGTGTCCCGCCCTGGTTGGCACGGTCCCTTCCTGTCTGTGCCGTGCTGGCCCGCACTCAAGGCCAGGCAGGTTCTGGAAGGAAGCATGCCGCCGGCCCTGCCCGCGGAAGTGGGTTGTTTAGTCTGGGCCGGGGCGCTTCAAGTTCAGGGCAAGAGCGGGATGCCAGGGCCTCCCAAGGACAGACGTGCTCCCTGAAGTTGGTGTGCGGTGTGGGGCCAAGGGACTGAAATTAGAGAATCGGGAGGAAAGGTCAGTGGGCGGCCCCACAAAGGCCACAGGGAGCAGGATGATGAGCCTGTCACCTTTGACATTTTAGCGTGATATTTTCAGAAGGCTCTCCTGTGAGACAGGGATCTGCTCAGTGGGTCTGCACCTGTGGAACATTCTTATGAATATATTAGATGTATAGAAAGCTATAGTTAGGAAGCCTATGGGCTAACTGGAAAGGTAAATAGAGACTGGAGTCTTCTCCCAGACTTTGCAACAGTGGTGGTGATCCTGTCCTGTCACACGAATCAGACAAACCACTTCCTTACCTACCAGGGTAAGTTAAAACAATATCGCTACAGACTCCAGGGAACATTTATTAAGTAAAGATATGAACCTGGGAAGCCGCTGTGACTCGGCACATGCTCTCCGTCAGTCTGCCTACTTTTCTCCTCCAGAGAAGTCTGCCCTCCTGAACTGACTCCGTGCCGAGATGGCAGTGCCGAGATGGCATCCTCAGGGACTGGACTTGTGTTCTCTGGGGGGACATGACTTGCAGCAACTCTGCTGGCTCTTTGCTCTCCAAGGCTGTTCCTTTGTTCTTCAAAGCTCGTCATCAGAAGCCCCCAGAGTCACCCAGCGTCCTCTGGGAAAATCTTACCAGGATGACCCCTTTGAGGCCCCACAAACAGTCACCATCACCTTCTGGGCTGCCCTCCCTGCCTTACATTGGATGGATCCAGCAGATCCCTTGGGAGGCGGCTGGTCGGGTTGTCCCCTGCTCACTGGGTGGCAGAGGTAGACCCAAGGCTGGTTATCTTCATTGGTCGGTCTTAATCCTGCTTAAAAAGCGACGGGAAGGTCAGCTCTCTGAATGAACCCATCTGCTCACTGGGTTTCCATGGGGCGCCCCCTCCCTTCTCAGGCACCCTAATGAGACAGGACATGTTGCCGACGTGGCTTGCTCTGCCATCCACCCACATTGTGCACAGCTTGGCTGTGTGGCGGGAGAGTCCAGTGGCACATGTGTCCCCTGGAGCCCCTGTAGCAGTGCTTGTCCAATAGCTAGATGGGTCTCCTTTGTTTCGGTTCTCAGCCTCACGGTAGGATACAGGACTTCTGTCACCACTGGCCCACCCTGAGATTGGAACTGGGACTTTTAAGGCAAGGGGGAGCGGATGACATACCACGGTGAGATGGAGTGGAAGCTGTTTTCCTCCTTTCTCTAGTCCCAGAGGAGATAAACTGCAGAGAGAGCCTTTCCTTTTGTTCTGGGACAAATCTCTTTGGTCCCCAGCCCCAGCATCTCTTCTCCTACTCCCGGAAACCCAGAGATTTTGAATAAGCATATTGGAGAGAAAGAGAGAATGTGTAAGAAACTTATTTTGAATTCTTGTGAATTTGTTCAAGGCTAAGAACCTTTTCAGCACTCATTTTTCTTCCGAAAGAAGCAAGGGGACGTGAACAGGAACAGACTAGATTTAACTTGAACATCCAGAACGTTAGAATCTGTCCGGTTCAGCGTGGGGAGGCTCTGTTGGCTCAGATACGGTCCCAGGTGCCAGGACTGTCGCTACTGCAGGTGAAGCAGTCACACGAAGTTCTTACTTTGTAGCACTTTCATCTTCATCTTGATCTCTTTCGGAAATTTGGCCAGTGCCCCACCTCCAACAGAGCCTTTGGAGGACTCTTTATTTCGGAGCGGAATGCATTCGACCAGCAGTTCTTAACCGGTGGGTCACAACCCCAGTTCATCACAGGAGCAAAATGACAGTGATGAAATAGCACGGAAATAGATTGACGCTTGGGGGGTCACCAGCACACGAGAAGCTGCATTAGAGGGTTGTGGATGGGCTTCTTCCAGTCCGTCCCGGGGTCCTTGCCCTTCTGGCCTCCACAGAGCTGATCCGACTTCCTGAGCCTCATCCTGTGTATTTGTTCTCCTTTTGACCCTGGACCCAGACTTCCATGACTGGTGTCTTCTCACTATTGAAAGTGTCCCGCACCAGCTTGCTCCTCCACTCAACAGGCCTGCGTGTCCCATTCCGCGACATCCATGACCTTCTGCACAGTGTGGGCCCTTTCTCACCCCCCTGGTAGGGACCTCCTTTCCCCCTGAGTGTGAGTGAGCCCGCTGTCCCCCAGCTAACCGTGTTCTCCCATCCAGACCGCATTTTAAAGAGACAGTGCTGGACACAAACATTCTTGACTAAGTCCACAGATCGTTCGGTTTACAGAAAACCTAAGGGGGGGTTGGGGTGTGTGTTAATATTTAAATATGACCTCAGGACAACAGTTTCAGAGGTCCCTCAGCACCCCCTTGAAGAATTTCTCACTCCCAGCCTTCCCTTCATGAAGATTTCAATTATCCAAAACAAGGCCGGGGCTGCACGGACAGGTGGTGGCAGAGAGGGGGCTGCTGGCCGAGGGTTACATTTGGGGTGAGAACTTTGGGGACGTTTCCAGATTTAAGGACATTCTCGGACCTTGTACAGAACAATGGCGCAGGTTTGTCAGGGAGTATACCATCTGGCCACTCCTTTCAGCATTCGGAGGATGTTCCAGACGCTGAGTCTGTGGCAGCGATTGTACAATGGGGCCTTGAGTCCAGTCCATTTAATCTAGTGCAGATGCCTGTTCTAGCCTAAGGAGTTCAGCCTGCTGAACTCATAGGATGGAGACTATTGCGCCTGCCAAAATTGAGTAATGAATAATGGCTTCGTTGTGGCTTTTCCTAATTTGCTGCTTGAAAATGGCAGACTCTTCAGTCTCATTGAGTGATTATTAACCAGTCTAAGTATGTTAAATATTTGTAAGTAATTAGTCTGCTGCGTGAATGGCTGGAGTAGTCATTCAAGTGGAATGTTAAGTTCACTATTTATTGGAAACATTTCTGTGTTTATCGAGCACTCCTTCCTTTCTAGGTGAAATATTAAAATTCTGGTGGCCTTTGTTCACTTGGGTCCCACACAAAAGGAAGCTGTTAACCAAACCATAAACACAAGCTGGGGAGTAGTGGGCGTGCTAGTCTAGTTAACTCTCAGGTCGTGGCCAAAGGAGTTGGATCCACAAGTGCCCCTGCCTGGCCCCTGGCCTGAAGATCTAGAATTTGCTAGGGTCACAGCCTGTAACCTTTAAGATGGTCTTCCATGATATTGTTAGTTTCTCTCTCATAAAGACTTCCCATAAGCCTGTTGACCCTCCCCTTCTCAGGTCTGGAAACGGGGACGTTGGGTCCTCTGTCAGGTTAGTTGTTAAAGCCCTTGGTCAAGGCAGAGTGTGCTGACTGCATTCTCCATTCTCCCCCGATGAGGTGGTGGGGATGGCAGTAGGCAGATGGCCAAAGCTGCAGTCTTAGGGTTTGAAAGTTAAAAAACAAAACCAAAAAACCAAGCCCAATTTTGCTGTCTTAATAATCTTGTGATTTGGAGCAGGTCTTAACCTACCTGGGTCTATTTAGTCATTAGTGGTCATGTTTTTAAGTAGCTTTATTTTTAATATGTACAATTCAATGACCTGCAGTAATTTATTGGGTTATGGATCCATCACCACATAAGCAATTTTAGGGCATTTTACTGTCCCCCTCCCCCTAAGAGATACCTCTGAGATCTCACACCCCTTTCTTCCTTCCTCTATTCTCTTAACTCCCTGTTTCCTTTCTCTAGTTCTAGCCCTTGGCAACCACTAATCAACTGCTCTCTTTAGATTTGAAATGATCCCATTTATATGAAATGCCAAGCGGAATATCAGTATCAATGGAATCATTGCAATGTCCGGTCATCGTGACCGCCTTCTTTCACTCACCATAGTGATGATACAGTGTTTCATCCATGTTGCAGCCTGAATCAGTTCTTCATCCTGTTTTATTCTGTGTACCATATTTCATTGACCCATGTATCAGTTGATGTGCATTTGATTTGTTTCAAATTTGGGGCAATTATGAGTAATGCCACTGTGAAACTTGGTGTGGGAATCATGCTTTCTTTTCTGTCAGGCATAACCCTAAGAGTGGATTTGCTAGGTCGCAGGGTAGCTCGCTGATGTTCGAAGAAATTGTGAAACATTCCCATCAACACTGCAAGAGGATTCCAATTTCTTCACATTCTTGGCAACACTGCTTAGCATCTGACTTTTAAATTACAATCATTCCAGCAGGTGTGAAGCACACCTTACAACAGCAGCAGCCACCCACAAACACAAGCAACAGCAACAAAAAGTTAGATAAACTGGACATTATTTTAAATTTTTTAATTTAATGTGGATGTTTCAAAAGACACTGAAAGGACAATTAAAAGGCACCCTACAGAATGGCTTTTTTTAAAAAAAAAAATTGGTGTTAGTGGTGGTTTGCACTAGAAAACCATTGCCTGATCCAACAAGGCTATGAAGATTTACTTCTCTCTTCACCAGAGCCCTTATATAATTTTGACTGTTACATTTGAGCCTTTGATCTACCGAGTGAATTTTAAGAATAGGGCCTGAGGTGAGGGTCCCACTTCCTCCTTTTGCATGTGTGTATTCAGTTGTCCTGTATCATTTGCTGGGAAGACTGTCCCGCCTGCCCCTGTTTAATCGTCTTGGCCTCCTACTTAAAAAAAATGTTTGTTGCCCCTAAGTGTGAGGGTTTAATTTTGGACTCTCGGTTCTATTCCATTGATCCATGTAGCCATGCTTGCATGAGTCTCCCACACTCCTGATTACTATAGAGTCGTAGTGAACCCTGAACTTGGGAAACGAGACTCTCCCAGCCCTGTTCTTTATTCCGGATGGTTTACATTATTCTAGGTGCCTTGCATTTTCACATGGACTTTAAAATCATTTTTTTTCAGTTTCTATAAATTCTGAGTCTTTGATATGAGTTGCATTGGATGTGTACATAAATTTGAGGGATATTATCATCTTAATCACATCTGTCTTCCTATCCACGAGCATAGGGAATTTTTCCACTTATTAGGATCTTCTTGGGGCTGAGCCCCAGTGGCATAGTGGTTGAGTGTGGGACTGCAGCCCACTGTCTTGGTGGTTCAAATCCAACAGCAGCTCTCCAGCAGCAAGGCTGGGCCTCCCACTCCCACCAGAGGGCAGTGATGCTCCCCCCCCCCCAAAGGATCTTCTTTAATTTCTTTTAGTAATCTTTAGTACCTGTCAGAATATAGGTTTTATACTTCTTTCGTTCTTTCTTTCTCTGCTTTTCTTTTCTTTTTTGTGGGCATCACTGCCGCCGCTGGATTTGAACCACCAAACCTGCGGGCTGCAGTTCCGCACTCAACTACTTACGCCACCAGGGCTCAGCCCCGTTTTATACTGCTTTATTTAAACTTATGCTGAATTATTTGGTACTCTGACAGATGGAATTGTCTTAATTTTATTTTTAGTTTCCTCATTGCTAGTGTACAAAAATGCAATTGGCTTTTTGTGTATTCAAGAGCTTATATCCTGCAGTGTTTCTGAATTTGTTCATTTATGTAGTATTTTTAAAATTTCTTAGCATTTTCGGTATGCAATATTGTCTTAGTACCTAGTGCTACTATCACAGAAGTTCTACAAGTATTTGGTCTTTAGCAAACAAATCCTCTTATTTTAGGAGGTTAGAAATTCTAACTTCTAGTGCTGGCTCTAGGGAAAGGCTTTCTGTCTGGGAAAGTCTTTTCTCCTTTCAACATCTGTGGGCCTGGTGTTCCTTGGGGGTTCTGTATATGTCTTGGTCCCAATCTTCCCTTGGATCTAGGAGGTTCTTAGCACAGGGACCCTGGGTCTGAAGGACAACCCTGCTTTTCACTCTTCTTATTTGTTGGTGCTGAGATCCCTGTCTCTCCTGCTCAGTTCTTTCCTATTATCTTTTTGAAGATAAAAGATCATGCAAGCCACACCCTAGAAAAACTTCCTGTATATGCAACCATGCTGTATCCTACCCTAATCCCTTTATAATGGATTGGCTGATCACATCAAGGGAGCAGGGGCTGTGATTGCCTGATTGTATCACTTCCAGACCAGGGAGAGTCATGACCTAGCCAAGTTGACACATTTTCGGGGGGAAGCACAGTGTAGTTCATGAGAAAGAACATGCCCTGGGCTCGTAGAGACAGTGTCGCCTCTCCCTTTCCCACCATCCCTTCGCTTTCATTTTTCGTTCTTCACCTGCGGCCCTCGTAATCAAGCAGTGTGGGAAAGAAGGGGTGAGGGCCCACTGAGTCATCTGAGGGGAATGCCCTGAGTCCCGCAAGCTTCCTGAGAAATGGGCTTGGTGCCCTGTGAGGTCTCTCGCACAGTGAGGGGTGAGTCTGGGGAACCAAGATAGGCGGATGTCATCGTTTTTAACCTGTAGGCAAACACGGTCAGTTCCGCTAAGCACTCATTATCTAACTGCAGTGCTATTTAGACTTAATTGGGAACAAAATCCATACAATTCATCTTTAAAGATGGACAAGTACGTCCATAGATTCTGGGGACAGGTGCAGTCTGGGCACACAGAATGGAAAGAGCTCTTGTTTTCTTGTTTGTTTTTTTTCTTTTAGGATTAGCCTGGGGCCAACAGTAGAAAGAGAAAAACAGAAAAGGCACCTGGAGTTTATACTCCGCTTTTTCAGATGACCCAGTGCCTGTGGGAAACCAGCAGCATGAATTCAGAATTGCAGAGAACTCTGTATCCAGTTGTAGTTCTGTACTTCACGCATGTCTCTGCTTCTTGAAACCACTGAGAACACGGGTGGGGGGGCTCGGGGGTCCTCCGGCCATATGAGGCCCCTGAAATCATCCACACCAGCGAACATCGCTCTCCTCCCAAAGAGAAGCTATTCCAGCCATCACATCAGAGTGCCAATGATGTTATAAATAGCCAAAGGCCTTTGGCAGCAGAAAGGGTGCCCTATTGATTTGGAATATAATTGTGAAACTGTGGTGCAAGACTCTACTTCATTTTCTCTTCTCAGTATATCACTCGTTTAGTTGAAACTTACTTGTGAGGCCACCAGAATCCTTCCCTTGGGTGGTAATCACATAACAGAACCTCCTTTACGGGCCAGCTGAGGGAGGGAGGCTCAAAACCCCCAGAGCGTACCCCAGATCTGGCTCCCTGCCACCCACAGTTGAATTCCCCTCCGCCTATCTCCAAGGGGAGGCTCTGGCAGCTGCTGACAGCCAACCCACAGAGGGGCCTGCTGGAGCCCAAGGGCCCTCAGAATCCAGGGCAGCCACATCCCAGTGAACCAGCTGGCTGACCGGCCTGCAGTGGGAGTCCAGATGAAATGGAATTGGAGGGCTGCAGGGTGGAACCCCGTCTGAGTGGGCTACCCTCAGCCTTAGGCAATCCTTTCCGTCTAGAAGGGAAGAAAGAACTCTGCTTTCCTCCGTCCTCTGTTCCGGTGTGTTCTCTTTCAAGTCTACACCGCCTTGCCGCCCACACCCTGTGCAGTTGTGGGGTGGGAGAGTGGATTGCTTTTGTTGACAAGGGGGGGCGCGGGAACGGCAGTGCAGTGAGGTCACTTGTTTAACACGATTGTTGTTAGGCGCCCTTGAATCCATTCTGATTCATGGTCAACAGAACAAAGCTTCGCCCGCTCCTGCCTATCCTCCCAACTGTTCTTAATGTGTGAGCCCATCGTGGCAGCCCCTGTGGCGGTCCTTCCTCCTTTTCACTGCCCCTTATGGTACCAAACAAGATGTCCTTCTCTGAGGACTGATCTCTCCTGACAGCATGTCCCAAGGACAAGAGACAGAGTCTCCCTCCCCTTGCCTCTAAGGAACATTCTGGCTGTACTTCTCCCAAGACAGAAGCCTTGCTTCCTTTGGTCCTTTCATTATTCTTCCACAGCACCGTCGTTCACATGCCTCGAGTCTCTTTCTGTCTTGCATGTTCAGTGTGTATAGTGAGGGAGCTGGCTTAAGGAAGACACCGTGGCCAGGGAAGAGAAGGCAAGCTTAGAGATGCTACCTTCCAAAGGAGGCTTCTTCCCCTTTTTGCCCAACTGGCTGGGACTTTGTAGTTTGTGATGCGAACTCCTTGGTCACTCTTCTGGGCTCACACAGGAAATTCTAATAGAGAATTCTGTGATCCTGCAGCCCTTGGCTGGGGCTCATGGTGTGACCAGTGACTAATTAAAATAACAAAGTGCATTGATACCTAACTGGTCATAACTTACTCTGCCACCCACACCCCCCAGGTAAAGACAAACCCTTGAACTCTCTCCAGAATGCGTCCTTCTGCTTGACCTCAGTCTTTTCCATTAAGCTGTGCCAAAAGCAGAGGGTTGGCAGCCAGACACCGAGGTCCGAAAGGTGTGCTGTAAAGGAGGCTGCCGCTTTCAGTTGCCTTTGAATGTGCTCGGCACCGGTTCTTTTCCACCTGCTGCCTTGTTTTTTCCCAGTTTGGACTTGGAGGTAGTGAGGAGAGGGCGATACAGTAAGTCATCGGTTCAGGTGCCCGGACTTGAATCGTGCCTCTCTATTAAACTTTGCGTGGTCTTGTAAAAGCGTTTATCCTCACAGGATGGCAGTAATGAGAACGGAAGTCGCAACATAGAAGGTGCATAGGACAGTGCCTGACGTGTCCCACGTGTGCCGCTCGGTCTCGGCTGTCGATAGTCATCATAGTGATAGCGTGATGGTCACGGCTGCCCTTGGGACCACCCCAGCCCTCGTGGCCCATGATGGATAAGTACGTGCACCTCTGCTGCATTTCACAAAGGGCTGAGGGCAGCTGGTTCGACATGCACAGCGTCCTCCCCAGCTGTAGTGTGTGGTGCTCAGCCTGCGTGGGTGGGACTGCAGGGTGCCAG
>PVJH01044152.1:0-12978 GCA_004026705.1 Nesogale talazaci | reverse complement strand
GATGATCAGCATGGTGTCAGGAAGTTCTCAGAGTTCCAGAGAGGCATCAGACTGGGTCCCTGCCCCACGCGCGCGCAACACTAGGGTCTCAGAGGAGAAAGAAACCAAACCACACGCATGGCCACGAAGTCCTTTCCCACTGACAGGGACCTTAAAGTTGAACTGCCCCTGTACATGACCCAAAACGGCAGCTCTTTTAAGGGAATGGAAGGGCCCCTCTTTCTCTACTGGAGGGGCTGGTGGCTTTGAACTTGGGATTTCACGCTTAGCAGCCCAAGGAATGACATCCGGTGCCACCAGGGCTCTTTGTGGCCAAGAGGGAGACACCGAATGCGGTCGTGGCGTTTTACTGTGAGGTTCTTTAAGAGTCTGACTGCTAGTCCTGTCCAAGGACCACCAGGAAAAGACAGCTTTCTTAGACACGTGAACTTACACACATGACCCAAATCAACTGCCATCAAGTTGATTCCCACTCCTGGTCACCCCATGTGTGTCAAAGCTGGACCGTGCTCCTTTGGTTTTGGGAGTTTTTTTCTTCGAAATTTTATGTATTTTGTTGTTGCTGAGGCTATTCAAGGAGGGTACCCCAAAATAACCAGAACTTTTTTCAAAGCTATGTACTGAAATTATTATTATTTTGTTTTTGTCTTTTTTGGGGGGGGCATCACTGCTCTCTGGTGGTGGGAGTAGGAGGCCCAGCCCCACTGCTGGAATTGAACCTCCGTCCCAGTGGGCCGCCGTCCCGTGCACAATCACTACGCCACCGGGGCTCAGACCTTTTTTTTTTAATTTTAATTTAATTTTTTTTTTATTTTTTGGCAACACTGCCCTCAGGTGGTGGGAGTAGGAGGCCCAGTCTTTGCTCCATGGAGCTGGAATTGAACCTCCATCCCAGTGGGCTGCAGTCCCGCACACAACCACTACGCCACTGGGGCTCAACCCCCTATAAATTATTATTATTATTATTATTATTATTATTATTATTATTATTATTATTATTATTTTGGCATCCCTGCTTTCCAGTGGTGGGAGTAGGAGGCCCAGCCCCACTGCTGGAATTGAACCTCCATCCCAGTGGGCCGCAGTCCCGCGCACAACCACTATGCCACCGGGGCTCAGCCCCCCCTATAAATTATTTTTATACCATCCGCTGTCTCCTTTTACCCATGTTCTGTTTTTTTAAAGATATCATTTTTTTAGAGGAGCCATGTGGAGACCCACACAAGTGCTGAGATGCTTCCACTACCACTGGATCCAGGATACTTTCCACCCATTGGCCTGTGATCTTCCTGCATTGGATGAAGAGGAATTTGTTGATGGATATCCAACATATGGACTATTATTGGACTTAGGACTTGATCTGGACTGGGCTGGGATGCTTTCTCAATATACTATTGCTATTTTATATAAAGCTCTTTCTTGTACACACACAAACATCATTTTAATTGGGGCTCTTATAGCTCTTATAGCAATCCATACATTAACTGTATCCCAAGCATTTGTACTTTGTTGCCATCATCATTTAAAAATATTTTATTTCAACCCGAGTCCTTGGTATCAGCTCTTCTTTTGATTTCCCCTGCACTTGTTCCTGGATAGATGATGCCTCTTTGACTTCAGACGATCAATCAGAGCCCAGTTCCAGATCTGAAGGATCAGGGGTGCAGTCTTGGGGTCCAGGAGTCCCTGTCCAGCCAGTTAGCCTGGTCTCTTGTATAACTGAGTTCTTCTCCACTCTCCAAGGTGATCTCCCACCTTCTTATGTGCTCTTTTCTGGAGCACCGGCTAGTTCTTCTGGTCTTAAGGTTGTAAAAACTGACGTTTGCAAGATCCATTAGACTCATTTCCTTGTGTTTCTTTGTTTTGTTTTGTTATAATCTAAATTTTCATTTTCATCAGCTGCTCACGAGTTTTTATCTGTTTATTTTTTTTTTGGGGGGGGGGCATCACTGCTCTCCAGCAGTGGGAGTAGGAGGCCCAGCCCCACTGCTGGAATTGAACCTCCGTCCCAGTGGGCCGCAGTCACCGCACACAACCACTACGCCACCGGGGCTCAGCCCTATCTGTTTATTTATTGTTGGTTGGTTTTAGTCACTTCTTGGGAGCTCTTGTCACAATCCATACATGCATTATGTCAAGCACATTTGTCCATATGTTGCCATCATCCTTTTCAAAACATTTTCTTTCTACTTGAGCCCTTGATATCAGATCATTTTTTCCTTTCCTCCCTCCTTCCCACCCTCCCTCACGAACCCTTGATCATTTAAAACTTATTTATTCTTTTTTTTTGGCATCACTGCTCTCCGGTGGTGGGAGTAGGAGGGCCAGCCCCACTGCTGGAATTGAACCTCCGTCCCAGTGGGCCGCAGTCCCGTGCACAACCACTACGCCACCGGCGCTCAGCGCTGATCATTTAAAACTTATTATAATTTTCATAGCGTACACTGTCTTTTGTCTCCCTAATCCAAATGTCTGTTGTTCATCCCCATTGGAAGGGCAGATAATATAATGATGCATTGATCCTTCTGATTGGTTCTCACTTTCTCCTCCCACCTTCCCCCTATCCCTATGGTATCGCTACTCCTATGATTGTACCTGAGAGGTTTATCTGTCTGGATTCCCTGTGTCTAGAGTTCTCATCTGTACCAGTGTCCATGCTCTGGTTTAGCCGGATTTGTAAGGTAGAATTGGGGTCATGATCGTGGGGGAGGAAGCATTAAAGATCTCGAGGAAAGTTGTATGTTCCATTGGTGCTGCTCTGCACCCTGGCTGGCTCATGCCTTCCTTGTGATCCTTTTGTGAAGGGTTGTACAATGATCTACAAATGGGCTTTGAGTCTCTACTCCACCCCGACCCCCACCTCATTCGCATTGCTCTGATTGCTTGTTCTGGATCTTTGATGCCTGATACATGATCCCATCGACACCTCCTGATCACACAGGCTGGTGTGCTTCTTCCAGGTGAGTTTTGTTGCTTTCCAGCTAGATGGCTGCTAGTTTCTCTTCAAGCCTTTAAGACACCAGACGCTATCTTTTTTATCGCCAGGCACCGTCAGCTTTCTTTAGAACATTTGCTTATGCACCCATTTTGTCCTCGGTGATCTTGTTGGGAAGGTGAGTGTATGTAGACTATGTAGACTAGTATGTAGACTAGTATGTAGACTAGTATGTAGTCTATGTAGACTAGAGGAAACAAATCCACAGAAACTCATCGATCTATAAGACAGAGGTTTTTTTTTTTTTTTAGGCATCACTGCCCTGGTTGTGGAAATAGGAGGCCCAGCCTTTGCTCCTGTGAGCGGGAATTGAACCTCCGTCCCAGTGGGCCACAGTCATTGCGCACAACCACTACGCCACCGGGGCTCAGCCAAGACAGAGTTTTATATAAGGGGTAAAGGTGTACATTAAAGAAGCACCCCAATCCAGTGCTGTCAAAGCCCATAAGTCCGACATTAGCCCTTATGTCCCACACCGATTTACAAAGTGCCCCTCAATAACACAAAACACATGCAGTGACGCTGGCTGCACGAGGAAAGCCGAATCAGTGAGCATGTCAGCATCTCAGCGCTGGCAGGGCCTCCACCCGGCTGCTCCAACATCCAAGACTGTGTCAGGGCAGGTCTATGTGGCTTCTCCTCGGGGACGTCTCACAGGAAGCGCGTCTTGTCAGCTAAGGCAGAGAACTAGCTAAAGCAGCTGCACTCTCATCTGACCATCAGAGAACAAGAGAAGAGAAAGGTGCGGCTCACCATTTATTCTCCCCCCTTCAATCAATCCCACTGTGCTCACCGTCAGCCAGATTGGCTCAATAAACCTTAACTATCACAGTGACCATCACAGAGTGCCAGATTAGTAGAACTAAGTGTTCTTGCGTCGAGGGAGTACTTAAATTGAGGCCTAATATGTGCCTGCTACCTTTCTATTAAACATATACATTTCCATATGTACATGCCTATATGTATACCTGTATAAATGTCCTTTGCCTCCTGGTTCTTCCCTTCATTTCTTTTTACTTTCTTCCTGTCCCACTATCATGTTTGATATCAGGTTTCAGTCATATCTTGGCTATATTGCACTTGATCGAGCCCTACTAGGCATGCTGTGCTCTCCTGGAAATGGACTTAAGATCACTTGTTGTTCCCTTGTGCCCCTGTTTGTTGGCTTCCCTCTCCCTTTCTACCACCTCCCCCTCTTCCTTGTCCGCCACCCCCCAACCCCATCAGTCCTGTTGTTTTCTCCTCCTGATTGTTTACCCTGCCTATCTTATCTAGATAGACATGAAAAACAAAAACAAAACGCAACAACAAGAAAAGAAAAGCCTATAAATAGTTCCAGGTCTGCCTGTTGACCTTTATGAGTGTTTTCTGGTCGAGTCTGATGAGGTATCATGCTCTGCCCCTGAAGTCTATTTTTGGGATTCCCTGGGGACTTCATTACTTTGCTCCCCTTGCAGCTGTTGCCCCCCCCCCTCGTGTTTCAGATAGGTCCCTGTGTCTCCAGTGTTGTCCCTATAGTGCTATGGGTCAGGGAGGGGACACCCTTTCAACTTTTTGCAGTTGTACAATATGACCGCAATTGCAACCACTGGCTGTACAATCCTGACCCTCATAAATGTGATTTCCTCCCCACCCCCTTCCCCATGATTGTTAAAGCCTCATTCCTACCCCTTACTTAAACTTTGGTTTCAATGTATGTTACTTTTCTTGTATTTATTTTTATATAATTGAGATTGCAGGGGGCGGGTGGGGGGAGCGGGTAGGGAGGTGAAAATTGAGAAGCCCATGCCAAGGGTTTAAATAGAAAGCAAATGTTTTGAGAATGATGTGGGCGGCGGAGGTACAGATGTGCTCGACACACGAGGGACTTATGTATGGACTGTGATGAGAGTTGTATGAGCCCCCAGTGAAATGATTTTTTTTTTTGTCTTTTGGGCATCACTGCCCTCTGGTGATGGGAGTAGGAGGCCCAGCCTTTGCTCCTGTGGAGCTGGAATTGGACCTCCATCCCAGTGGGCCGCAGTCGAAATGATTTTTTTAAATGTGGTTGTACCCTCTGCGTCCCTTTTGTGGCTTCTTCTGCTCTGGCCCCCGGATGGCAATCGTCGATTGCCTGGTTGAACTGCTAACTGCCAAGACAGGCCCTCCCACCCTCCTCGGGAGAAGGGCTCATCAGGGAGCTTTCTGCGCCCATCAGGGGTCATGGCCCTGGGAATCCAGGGGACAGTTCCACGCTTCCCTAGTGTCTCTGGGAGGCCCGATCGATTCCGTGGCAGTGAGAGAGCGGGAGTTGGCCTCAGCCTCATGCCTGCCAGCTCTGTTCTCACTGTGGCGTGCATGCTTCGCCGTATGCTCATTGCTATGTACCTGGCCCATCTTGTTTATCTCTTCGTTTACTGATGGGCGTTGAGGATGCCCCCACCTCTGGTGGGTACTGTGAATATGGCTGCAAGGAACATGCATGGAGAAGTCTCTTTTCGAGTCTCTGCTTTCAAGTATTTTGGGTGTATACCTAGGAGTGGAATTTCTGGGTCATATGCTAGTTCTATTTTTAGGTTTTTGTGTGTTCTTTCTTTCTTGGGAAATGCCACACTGCTTTCCACGGCAGATGTATCATTTTGTATTCCCGTCAGCAATGGAGAAGGGTCCTCATTTCCCCACATTCTCTTCAACATTTCTGATTTTTTAGTTATTACTTTTTTTTTTTTTTTGGTTTTTTGGGCATCACTGTCCTCTGGTGGTGGGAGTAGGAGAGTTATTACTTTCTAAAATTATTTTCAACCTTGGCCACTCCTCGTGGGAGTGAAATGGTACCTCTCTGTGGTTGTGATGTACCTCTCCCTGATGGCTGACGGCACTAAGCATCTTCTCATATGATTGATGGTCATTTGGACGTCCTCTTGGGTGAAATGGCAGTTCAAAGGCCTTTACCCGTTTCATGGTTAGGCTATTGTCTTTTTGGTGTTGAGTTATCAAAGTTTTATTATATACATTTCAGCTATTCGATTCTTGTCAACTAGGTCATTTCCAAAGGTGTTTTCCCAGTAGGTCTTTTCACTCTTTGTGTGGACACACACACACACACACACACACACACACATATATATATAACTGGGGAAAGGTTTACAGAGCAGATCACTTGTCCGTTCTAGGATTTGCATGCATTTTGCTTCTTGTCTCTGTTTGCAATTCCACAAAGTAACATCACTTATCCCGCTGCTTCCTCACCGCGTCTCCCTCTCTCCTTTTTTCCAAGTGCTTGTGAACTTTGTTTTGGGGTCGATGCTGTCAATTTGATCTCACATGCTGTCCTTTGGCTAGTCTAAGGTCGGCAGGGAGCAGGTAGGAGTGAGCGTGGGGAAGAATGGATAGCCTGTGAGCTGTATGAGGCCCATGAAGTCACCATCACCCCCCCCAAAGAGAAGCAGTTCCAGCCGGCACATTAGGAGTGAGTTGATTCTATGTACATTAGGGATGAGTTCATTAAACGTTTGACCAAATATAGCAGGCTAACTTTTTTTTGTTGTTTGTTTGTTTGTTTGTTTGTTTTTTGGGCATCACTGCTCTCCGGTGGTGGGAGTAGGAGGCCCAGCCCCACTGCTGGAACTGAACCTCCGTCCCAGTGGGCCGCAGTCCCGCGCACAACCACTACACCACCGGGGCTCAACCCTTAGGCTAACTTTTTGAGTTCATAGTTTTGTATGGCCCATGAATCTTTTTTTTTTTGGGGGGGGGCATCACTGCCCTCAGGCGGTGGGAGTAGGAGGCCCATCCTTTGCTCCGTGGAGCTGGAATCAAACCTCCATCCCAGTGGGCCGCAGTCCCTCACACAACCACTATGCCACCGGGGCTAGCCTTGTTTTTTTTTTTTTTTCCCCCATGAATCTTATAAATATCTAAATGACCTCTGGCAGAAAAAGGGCCCCCCTACTCCTGTTCTAAGGCATGCTTCCCCGCTCAGTATTAAGGTTCCCCTTCCAGTCCTGTAGTGCAGTGTCCTGGTTATGCTACTATTTGAAAGATCGGCAGTTCCAAGCCACCTTTCCATGCCCACAGACAGGTACAGTCTCAGAAACTTAAGGAAGGACCCTTTAAGCAGGCGTCCTCAAACTACGGCCTGCGGGCCACATGTGGCCCACCGAGGACATTTATCCGGCCTACCAAGTATTTCTTGTCCTGCTTAGTAGTGAATTTGTTCATAGTTTTTTGTTTTTGTTTTTTGTTTGGAGGGGGACATCACTGCCCCTTGGTTTGTTCATAGTTTTTTTTTTGTTTTTTTTTAAACTGGGCTGAGCCCTGGTGGCGTAGTGGTTGTGCGTGGGACTGTGGCCCACTGGGATGGAGGTTCAATTCCAGCTCACAGGAGCAAAGGCTGGGCCTCCTACTCCCACCACCAGAGGGCAGTGATGCCTAAAAAAACTAAAAAAAAAAAAAAAGATAAACTATAATCCGTCCCTCCAAGGGTCTGAGGGACCATGAACTGGCCCCATTTAGAAAGCTTGAGACCCCTGCTTTACCGTGTCCTAAAGGGGCTCCAGGGGTCTGTGGCAGTGCCTTTGCAGTCCTGTCTTCTGATTCAAGGAATATGCCCCAGATGGAGTCATTGGGGGGAGTTCCTTTCCAGACCTGAAGGGTGACTAAAGGTCAGGCTCAGGGGTTCCACTACTGTCTCTCTGGGCTTCTTTATGAGTTTGAGCTTTTCTCCCTCTCTTTCAGGACTTTCTCATACGAGTCCTGTCAGGGCAGTTGGTAGTGGTAGCGGGCACTGTCTTGTTTTTCTGTCTGCCGGACCACAGGGACTGAAGTTTACAGGGCTCTGTAGTCCCCCGGACTCATGATTTTCATGTGTCCTCACGTTTCTTCATTATTCTTTCCCCCGTAGAGGGAGAGAGGCGTATCTATGCCGCAGATGGCGGCTCATGAGATTTTAAACTGTCGCTGCTCATCTGTTCACACTCATCCGAGGAGGATGTGGAACATCGTCGCTGTGGACTGCTGTGCCAATTGACCTTGGGGCTCCTTCAGATGTGTATCTGGGGGGTTTAGGTTCCGCATTTAAGTTCCATACGATTTTCAATGGATGCGTTTTCAAGATTGGATCCCCTCTCCTTGTCTTCCAGGGTGCTCTGGGTGAACTCTAACCTTCACCCTCCAACCTTACCATGAGCAGCTAATAGCATGAAGTGCACCACTCGGGAACTCTGATCACATAACCCTCTTTCACTCTCGGTTTCCTCATCTGCAAAATGGGTCATCATTCCACCTATAGGGTATTAGGAGGTGTGTGAGTCCGGGTTGACAAGAGAGACAAACTCATTGGCACTCCCGTGGGTGGAAGAGAGAGTTTTATAGCAAAGAGTAATTGTATATTGAGAAAATATCCCAGCTGTGTTATTCTGCGTAGACTAGAGAAACAAATTCATAGACATGCATATGGAAATAAGGGTAAGGTTTATATACAAGAGGAATGCTACTCCCACCACCAGGGCAGTGATGCCAAATATATATATATATATATATATATATATATATATATATATATATATATATATATATATATATATATATATATATATATATATATATATATATATATATATTTATATACAAGAGGAATGGAAAGGGCTGAGTCCCGGTGGCGTAGTGGTTGTGCGCGGGACTGCGGCCCACTGGGACGGAGGTTCAATTCCAGCAGTGGGGCTGGGCCTCCTACTCACACCACCGGAGAGCAGTGATGCCCCCCACCCACCCCGCAAAAAAAAAAAAGAGGAATGGAACATTGAGAAAGTATCCCAACCCAGTTCAGTCCAAGGTCATAAGCCTGATATTAGTCCATATGCCTGATATCAGTCTATAAAGTCTCCTTCTGACTCACGAAGTCACAGGTCAGTGGGTGCAGAGTCATGGCGTTGGCAGGGGTCTCCCCATGGCTCCTTGCTTCCAGGGCTCAGGGTCTATCAACAGCATCCAGTGGTGGTAGAAGCAACTCATTGCTGGCAGGGGTCTCCACGTGGCTTCTCCAGCTTCAGAGGTCTGGTTCCATCAGGGTAAGGCCATGTGGCTTCTCCTCCGGCTCCTCCAGCTCCTCGGACGCTGCCATCTTGTCTTGTCCGTAGTTCATTGTCTCGGAGACTAACTCCCAACAACTGGGGAGATGGCCTCTCATCTCCACAAGGGAAATATCACAAGATTTCCCAGAATTCACAGGAGAAAGCCATGCCCACACAGAAGCCTCATTGGCTACTCAGTGGCCATCTCCAGATTAACAGGCCAGACTCCACCCCTACATCTCAATCATGAAATTGACATAGCACATGACTGCCACACCAGCCCAGTTTAGAGCAAGTGCATAGCTTCTATACTAGCCTGTATGTCCAATACTGGTCTATAAATTCTTTTTTAGACTCACCCAGCAATGCAGTGATGCCGAAAGCAGGAAGATCACAGGCTGGTGGGTGGAAAGTCCTGTGGATCCAGTGGTGGTGGAAGCATCTCCAGGGCTCTGGCTGCCGTCAGCTTGACTCCACGTGGCTTGTCAATAGCAATGTGTAGCAGCGAGTGGTCTGGGATAAAATTGTGTAATTCCCAAAGAAGGATTTAATGAAATAATGTATAGCATGTGGACTCTCTAGCACTCTCTCTCTCACTGCTATTGAGTCTTCAGAGCGGGCTGGTGACTTTGAACAGCTGACCTTGCAGCTCACAGCCCAATGCATAGCCATTACACCAGCAGGGTTCTTCCTTAGCAAATAGCATGTTCAATGTTCTTACTATTGTTCTTACTATTAGCCTTGTGCATATGCCTTGAAATGCATACATGCCTGAGCCTGCCAGGATGAACAGCTGAGGACAGGCATGTGGCCTCTGTGGCCTGCTTGGGCCCTGGGCAAGAGGGAGTGGATTGAGAGAAGGTGGCCGCCCGCTGTGGGTACGGGGTGAAAGACCCCATCTGATCAGTGAAGGAGCACTCCTAGTTCTGAGCTGTCTTCCTTCCGTGTTTTCTTCTTGGTGCATTAGTTTCCTAGGACTGTCATAACAAACACTATGAACTGAGTGACTGGAAACAACAGAAAAACATTGTCTCCTGGTTCCGAATGCTTAGAAGTCAGAATTCAGGAGGTCGGCAGGGCCATGCTCTCCCCCACAGACTCTAGGGAAATATCCTCTTCTCGCCCAGCTTCTAGGGGTCTCAGGCCTTCTTTTCCTTGTGGGAGCATGACTCCTGTCAGTGTGCACCTTTGTGTGGCTGTCTTCCTCGGCCTCTTGACTACCAACCCACCCAAGGAGCCTGGTGGGCGCTCAAAGTGCTTGGTTGCTAGGGTTGAGCCCTGGTGGCGCAGTGGTTGTGTGTGGGACTGCGGCCCACAGGGTTGACGGTTCAAATCCAGCAGCAGCTCTCCAGGAGCAAGACTGTGCTTCCTACTCCCACCAGGCCAGTGATACCACAAAACTAAACAAACAGCAAATAAAAAAAGCACTTGGTTGCCAACCGGAAGGGTGGCAGTGAGAACCCAGTATACTGCCGCATGAGATGAAGATGTGGTGGGGGGGGGGGGCAGATATAGTAGCTGCTTCTGTAATAATGACAGTTTTGAAAACCGCATGGAACAGTTCTCCTCTGTCCCCGGAGGTCATTATGAATAGAAATGGACTCAATAGTAATGTGTTTGGGTCCCACCCTTCCAGAATATCAAACACATTTGTACATATGTTGCCATCATCCTTATCAAGCCTTTTTTTCCCTACTTGAGCCCTTGGTATCAGGTCCTCTTTTTCCCCTCCCTTCCCTACACTCACCCTTGTGAACCCTTGATAAACGATAAATTGTGATTATTTTCATATCTTGCACTGTTCCCTGTCTCCATAACAGGTGGCTCCTTCATCAAGCCTCAGCCTTTGCTCATGCACTTCCCTCTCTCTGGCAAGAACTGCTGCCCCCCCCCTCCCCATGCCATCCCCATCCACTGCACACGATGACTCTCCCTTTCGGTCATTGAGGCCCCACATTAACATCCACTTCCTCAGGAAGGTCAATCCTGGACCACCCAGGCATTCTCTACCACATCGCCCTGTTTTATTTTCTTGCACAATATTGACGGTGTTTTGTTTGCGGTCCGCTGGAAACCCAGGGAGCAGAGTAGCGCCGGCCTCTCACCAAATGCTCATTAGGCCTGCCCTGAATGAATGAACAGTGGTTGGGGTTAGACTCCGAAGGGCAGGCAGTCTCCCAGAATGAAAGGATGGAATGGACAGAGGTGTGAAGACTAGAGCCAACACACCCTGTCCCAGGAGCCGCCCAGGCGGCCTCAGACACAGAAAGGGCGTTAGAGACACAGGGACTCCGTCGGGCAGCAAGGCCCTTGAAGGCCGTAGCACTGAGGGGTAGCCTGATTAAAGATGGTTGTGGGTTCTTTTTAAAAAATTTGATAAATCGGGCTGAGCCCCAGTGGCGTAGGGGTTGTGCGCGGGGACTGCGGCCCACTGGGACGGAGGTTCAATTCCAGCAGTGGGGCTGGGCCTCCTACCAGTGATGCCAAAAAATTTTTTTTTTTTATAAATCACCTTACTGGGAGTTCTTAAAGCTCTCACAACAATCCATACATCCATTTTTTTTTTTTTTAGGCACCACTGCCCTCAGGTGGTGGGAGTAGGAGGCCCAGTCTTTGCTCCGTGGAGCTGGAATTGAACCTCCAACCCAGTGGGCCGCAGTCCCACGCACAACCACTACTCCATGGGGCTCAGCCCCATACATCCATTGTATCAAGCACATTTGTGCATATGTTGCCATCTCCCTTTCCAAAGCATTGTCTTTCTACATCAACCCTTGTATTAACTTCCTCTCCGCCCTCCCTGCCCCCATACTCCCACCTTCATAATTTAAATTTTTTTTTTAGGCATCACTGCCCTCAGGTGGTGGGAGTAGGAGGCCCAGCCTTTGCTCTGTGGAGCTGGAATTGAACCTCCGTCCCAGTGGGCCGCAGTCCCGCGCACAACCACTACGCCACCGGGGCTCAGCCTTAGCCCCTCGTAATTTATAAACTATTTTATTTTATTTTCTTTGTGGCATCACTGCCCTGGTGGGAATCGGAAACCCAGTCTTGCTCCTGGAGAGCTGCTGCTGGATTTGAACCGTCAACCCTTTGGGCTGAAGTCCCGCACACAACCACTATGTCACCGGAGCTCAGCCTTATTTTCATATTTTAAAATATCCACAGTTTCCCTTCGCTCAGGTTTTTGTCTCAACACCCCCCCCCCCATGTGTGTGTTGTACATTGATCATTGTGGTCAGTTTCCCCTTTCTTTCTTTTTTTTTTGCCATCACTGCCCTCAAGTGGTGGGAGTAGGAGGCCCAGCCTTTGCTCCGTGGAGCTGGAATTGAACCTCCGTCCTAGTGGGCAGCAGTCCCGCGCACAACCACTACGCCACCGGGGCTCAGCCCTCAAGAACGAGTCTTGATAACAGATGGCACCTCTGTTATCAAGTCTCTACTCCCTGCTATAGAACTCTTGAGAACTGCTGGAGCTCTGACCGTGGGCTCATGGACTTCACATGGTACTTGGTCCACAGTGACTGCCCGGTGCTTGTAGACCCTCAGGGGCAGAAGAGGGGGGAAGTTCACGCTGGGGGAGGGTGTTGGGAGCAGGGAGTCCACCTAAGCCCACTTGGCTGTGGATGGGTCAGGATCTCGGGGCAGCTGCTGCACGGAGGAGGTGGTGTTGGGAAGGCATTTCCAAGAGGCCTGGGAAGCCTGGTGTCCGGAGGAGAGGAGATGGGGAAATGCTCAGTTGGGCAGAGGCCCCCTTGGTGAGGCGAAGGCTGGAGAAGGCGCTGGTGGAGGACGGCCATGACAGCAATGTCCCTCTGTGGCGGAGTCCTGGTCCCTCAGCAATCTGTCTCTGGGTGCCTACACCAGCTTCTATGCCCAGCATGTGGCTGGTCTCTGGCCCGCTGGTCAGTCTTGGCCTCTGGCTCCTCTCTGGTCC
>PVJH01044151.1:0-13174 GCA_004026705.1 Nesogale talazaci | reverse complement strand
AAGGCTAGAGAAGAACAAACAGAGCTCGGGCCAATCAGCAGCCTCAAGACAGCGTCTGCAGGAGAGCAGGCCTCTGACAACAGGGGATCTCCACGGAGCTCCAAATGCAAGACAAAGGGGAGGGGGAAACAAAAGGCAGAAGGCAGTGGGTGGTGGTGGGGAGGGGAGGATGTGTCTACCATGTGTCACCAGGCCACACCTCCCTGGCCTGAAAGCTTCCTGACTGCATTTCCAGAGCCCAGCACAGTGCCTGGTGTACGCTCACTAGTTTCTATTGACTCATTCCCCACTCCTGGGGACCTCAGCATAGAACTGGGTTTTCCACAAGGCTTCCTTCCAAGGTGCCTCTAGATGAAACCTTTTAGATAGCAGCCAAGCACTGTGCATCATGTGGCCCGCTCAGTATACCCCAGAATCAGCGTACACTAGGGAGTAGATGGTCAAAGGACTTGCCGAATGAAAGAGGGAGGGAAGGAGTCAGAGTCCTGACCAGCAGGTTTGTCCTGAGCAGAGCCATTTCCATGATTCACCTTTTCTCTGGTTCCTTTTGCTCAGATTCCAGCTGTCCCAGTCACCTTCAGACAATAACTTGACTTTTTGTGGAGGCTCTTTGACAAGAAGGGATGTGCTGTAAATTCTGCTTCTTGCTCCCAATTGATATATTGGAATTCTGCCCTGGGCCTCTGTTTCTTGTATCAGCTGCTTCTCACATGTTCCACCTCTCCTTAGTGGTGGTTCCACCTTAGAGTCGTTCCTGCCTGGGTTTGAATTCTTGGCTCAACTGGTTACAGAGCTGTCTGGCCTCCGTCAATACACTTCTTGAACCTTGGTTTCATCGTCTGTCAAATGGGAGCATAATGCCAACCTCAGGGAGTTATAGTAAGCGTTACATGAAACAATGGGTGTATGCTGGACCCATGTTAGTGTCTCAGACACGTACAGTCTCCCTTGGAGACCATGCCACAAAAGAGCATCCACTTTCGAACATCATGATCTCTGCTTCCCCCCCCCCTCCCCCCGCTCACAACATCACTAACTTTGTAAGTGAAGTCATGGGAATGATAATGATTTAGTCACTTCCTTGAAGATCCTGAAGGCTTATTCTACAGAAGAGAGTAATTACAACTCATTACCTCAAAGTATTTACAGAGGCAGGCACCACTGCACACTAGTGGGGACCACAGAGAATTAGACCATTTCTACCTTAAGGAGCTCCGGCACAACCTGGTGTAAGGCCAAAGAAAACAGGTGTAACCTTGGGCAAACCCATTTTGAGCCTCTTCCCTTTGTAAAAATGATCTATGTCATAGCCCATCGTTAGTTGGAGGGAAGGGGCTGAGCCACATAGACATGATAACAAAACTCTCCAGGTATTCCTGAAGTGGTCTAAGGAGGTAGAAGCACAATGTTAGAGGAGTGCAGTAGGTGAACTACTGCGGCTAAACTTTAGGAAGCAACGCCTTCCAGAGGAAGTGATAGTTGGAAGCCTTCCTGAGGCCATCAACACAAAATGGAGGGATTGAATTCTGGGTAGGATTTTAATGAGCGGAGATTTGAGGGGAGCCCAACTTGAAGGTCAAATGAGGAACATGAGTATGGCAGGAAAGACTGGAAAGGTAAGTTGAGGCAAGTCTTGGCATGCCATGAATGTCAGCCTAGGGGGTAGACCTCTGTTCTGTCACTGATGAAATACCACCAAAACTTTCTGACCTGGACATTGGCACTACAGAAACAAACTTTTTCAATGAAAGTTGCATCTTGACATGAGGAGATTTAAAGGGGTATTCAATTCAAAAGAAGATTCAATGACCAAAGGATTATTATTGGCAGGGCGTTGTGCTAGGCCATAGGCAGAAGGCAAAGATGTCAAAATGTGGACCCTGACTTCAAGGAACTTATAACCAACAGAATCAGATGAGATAAATAAACGGAAAATTACAATACAAGGTAGAGAATGGTGTCATAATGATGACCTAGTTCAAGGGTCTTGGGAACTCAAGGGAAAATGTCATTCATTTCCTTCTCCATAAAACCTAGAGGCAGGAGACCAAGTCTGAGGTTCATCTTTGAATCATAATTCTAGATTCAAAGAGAGGACCTTGGAGGTCATCTAGCCCATTCCTTCACCCACCAGGGTCCATATCCAGAGTAAATAATGGCTTACGAATGATAAACCTGTGAACTTGCTGTGTGAAGCCAGCAGGCCAAAAGGAATCCAGCTTTGAGGGACTGGAGGGGGTGGCTGCCCTGCAAAAGGGAGTTGAAAGCCAGGAAATGGATGAGATCTGGGAGGGAGAGTTTCTGTGCATGGAGAGAAGAGGGATACAAAGAGAAACTTAGGGGAACACCCACGTTTCAGGGAGGAGAAAGAGGAGCCAGGAGAGTGGAGGGAGAGAGAGAGAGAGAAGTTGAGAAGCAGCACAACACCTAGTCACTAAGTTCCAAGATGACTGGCCAGGGTGGCAGCTGGCCTGAGGTCCACGGGATCAGATGAGGAAAACTGCAGCAACAGGGATTGAGGTTAGACCTCATTTGCCAATGACATGTCAATGAATGAAAGCTTTTTCCAGAGGCTTAACAAAGCGGGTGGTTTCCCCAGTGCTGGGTACATTTGAAGGAGGAGTCCTCCTGTTAGCCAGAGGGTACAGGGCTGTGCCCTCAGACTTCCAAAGATCTGATGTTCAGATCTATAATTAGCACCAGTGGAGGAAGTGGGCCAAACCTTGAAACCTTCCTAACCCTAACCAGTCCCCTCCAGGAACTTAAAAAAAAACACCAAAAAAAAAAAAACAACGAAGGGCGCATTTTGGTAGGGTTTCACAACCGGCTCTTCGGTCCAGCCCGGTGAAGTCCCGTTTCATCATACAGTACGAATGACTCTCCTGGCCGGCACTCTGGTCTCCTACTACCAGGGCTCTGACTCAACCCGCTTGCAAAAGTTTGCAGCATTCGTCCCGGCCGACTACAGCTCCCAGAGTTCCCGGGCATTTCCCGGTGCCGATTGGCTGAGTAGTCGACTCCGGGGGGAGGCGACTGCCCCGCCTCCCCGGGAAACAGGCATCTGATTGGCTGCGGCGCGGGGCTTTTGTGTCCCCGCCCTCCTCCGGGGACCGCAGCGGGCTGAGCGGTGCTGCTGGTGTCAGAGCCCAGAGAGCGCTGGCAGTTCCGCGGCGGGGATGCTGAGGAGCGTTGGGTTCGCGGGCAGCGCTGGCCACTGCGGACTTGCCAGGGGCGCCGGGCCGTGAGAAAACCCCTCGCCGCGACCAGTCGCAGTAGCCAGAAGGCAGTCACTGTTCCAGAAGCGGGACTGGAGGAGAGGTTCGGCGCCGCAGCGGCCGTCCTCGGATCCCTGGCTTTCCGAGCGTCCTGGAGCCTCGAGCGGCACGTCAAGGTTCCAGAACCTCCCGTGCTGCCCCGGGTCCCGGCTGCCTTCGTGTCGGTCCAAGCCCTCGCTCGGGTGCACAGGTCGTTGGCGAGCCGCGGCTCGGTCGGGGCACACCATGATCGTGGCGGGCTCCGAGTGTGACCCCGAGCTCCAGGGCTACCTGCCGTTCGCCCGGAGCGGCGGCGGCGGCGGCGGCGCTGAGGTCGGAGAGGTAAGTGGAGGCCGAGCGACGCCACCCTCCCCGGGAAGCCCGGGCCGTCCCGAGAGAAGTCAGTGCGCCCCCCGGGCTTGGGGACGGGCGTGAAGAACGTAACCCAGGGCGAGGGTTGCATCAACTGGCAGCCTCGGCCCTCGACGCCCCTTCCCCCTCTCCCTCGGGCCGTGCAGCCCTCCCCGGCTCGCTCGGACCCCCAGCCAATGAGAGGGGAGCCTTCCCGAGGTTCTCTCGCGTTGGGTCTCTCGTCGAGAGCGTCTTCAAGTCCAGGCAAATCCCGGCCGGAGCGGCCCGACCACTCCTCCTCCCCGCCCCCTTCCGCCGAGTCCCTTCCCCTCGGCGGGGGCAGGCGGGCCGAGGGCCCTTTCTGGGATCCGTGCCCGCTCCGATCCCCCCCAGCGCCCGAAGTCGAGCACCTGGGAATGGCTCCCGAAGGCCGACTCGGTCCCTTTCCCGCCACCCCTGCCCCAACGGCACCCCCAGATTTGGAGGAGGGGCGGTCAGCCGCGAGAGGGGGCGGGGCCGCGGGCGCTCCGGGGGCTTGGCTAGCTGCCCGGTCGGCGGCCAGTAGTCAACGCCGGCGGGGAGAGGGGCTTGGGAGGGGGAGGGGGGCTGCGCTCCTGAAACCTCCGACACTTTAAGCTGCGCCCCTCTAGGTGGGCTGGTGGCCCAGAAGTTTGTTTGGAAGGGATCGTCCGTGTCCCCTCAGGCGGTGCCCTGAGGGCTTCGCAGTAAAGCTTGTAATAAGGCTGGGTATAATTTAACAATTAGCGATAGCGGACCTACTGGATGCCAGGACGGGCTAGATGCAGTGCGTGCCAGGCCTCGGGGCCTGTGGTGGTGCAGGGCTTCCAGCGCGCCGCTGCCAACAACAGAGAGCGCGGTGGTTCCAGTCCACCAGTCAGGAGGAAGATGTGGCATACGGATTTGCCGCCTTGGAAACACTCTGGGGTCCGTTCGGAAGGACTCAGCCGCCATGAGGTTGGCAATGTTAGTTTTAGATGTTTGGCCTTTATTTTCTCGGAAAACTCAGGGCTGAGTCAGCACTCTGCGAGCCATATTATAGCCCCATTTTACAGAGCCAGAACATTGAGACCTAGGAAGGGCGTAGAGAGATTCTCTGGCCTGGTTGCTCCTAGGATTTCAGGTGGGGTTTGCCACTTCCTTTGTTTGCAGGGAGCAGGTGAGCTCCTTGGACTGGGGGGCCAGAGGAATGCTAGGCCTAAGATGTGTGGTGGAAAATTCCTCCCGTTTCTGGGTCACAGGGTGTCTGAGGCCCTGGAGCTGTAGGGTAAGCACTGGCCTGCCAACCTCAAGATCTGTGGTTCAAACCCACCAACTACTTCCCAGGCTAGAGATGCGGTGATCTGCTCCCATCAAGATTTATGGCCTAAAAAATACACAAATAAAAAGATTTATGGCCTCAGAAACCCAACTTGGGCTTTGCCAGGAGTTGAAACTGACTTGACCGTGGGCTTGTGTGTTGTTGATGCTTCAGCCATAGATGGTTGATGGCCTGGTTTTCTGTTAGCTTGAGTGTCACCTCCCTCTCCCTCCCCCCTACTGTGATCTAAGGAACCCCAGGAGCACAGTAAGATCCCTGGTGACAAACATACTGGGTTACTCATTGGGCTGCTAACTGCAAGGCCAGCCATTCGAAATCACCAGCCCTCCAAGGAAGAAAGATACAGTATTTTACTCTTTGGTCCTGCAGGGTCACTGTGAGTCAGAATGCACTTGACGTCTGTGAGTTTGGTCTTTGGGTTGGGGCTGCTGGGGTTTGGTCTTTGGTTAAGAGCTCAGCTGCTGATGTAGGGCAGCTCTGCCCCATCTTGACTTAAAAACAGTGGGTGGAATCTGGTGGAGTGGGTGGTGGGAGAGAATTGCTGAGTTTTCTGGTCAGCAGTTGAATGCCTCAGCCTGGATGACTGGATTCTCCGTAAAGGTTACAGTCTCAGAAACCTGACGGGGCCGTTCTTCTTAGTCCTCTCAGGTCACTGTGGGTCAGAATCGACTCCACCACAGTGGGGATGGTTTCTCTGTTTGGACCTTGATTTAGGATTCACAGGGGAAAGAATTACCCCTTGTTCCTCCTCAGCTCTATGGCTCTGACCAAGTCACGTCCGTCTTGAGCCTGTTTCTTTCTTGGGGAAAAGATGGAAATAATGTTATCTCGGAGAGCACCTGGGCACCGGACCCAGCGGGAAAAGGTCCCAGGACCCCCACTCACTCACCATGGGACTTGGGTCCAGCCTTCACTGTCTCAGCATGGGGTCACAATAGGAGAATTTGCTGAGAGCCTAAAGAAAGAGCCCAGCACAGTGCCTGGAACATGGTAATGACATCCAACATGCTGCTAACTTGTGAGACTGTGACCATGACCTTTGCCTCCATAGATACCCACAGAAGGGTGTTTGAGCGGACCCGCTGGCCCTCCCTGGGACAGTGCCTGGGAAGTGGGCTGTGAAAAGGGAGGGCCTCAGGTGATTAGGGCAGGCTGTGAGGGAGCGGCCTTTAGATGGGGAGCTTGTGGTCGCTGTGAGAAGAGTGGACCTTGGGAAGGAGGTGTGACTTAAGCAAGAGTCCTCCGAAGGAGGCAGAGAGCTGTTGACCTCCCAGACCTGGGTCTTACTGGAGACTCAGGTTTGAAGCCCCTCAACGCCTCGTGACTTCAGCACATGCTCTTTCAGGGAGTCAGTTCCAAGCACTTCACACGAGTGCTGGTAGGGAGTGCATTTCAGATCCTCGGAGGGCTATGGAAGGACTCCCTCAAACCAGAGCTTAGAAACCAGTTCAGCCCAGCTTAGCCATGGCAGCCCTGAACATGGCCCATGTGGGCGGACCACCAAACCCCCAGCAGAACGGGAAAAGTTATGGGTTGAAGTCCTGCTCGAAACTTAATCTCTGTGTGCGTGGGTTGTGCGTTGCATAGCAACCAAATCTCTTGACCAGATGAGTCAAAAACAGCGGGTGCCTGGCTCAGAGCTGAGGACTGACTGCAGCTCTGAGTCTCCTGCACCGGGCTCCTGAAAGGGCTCATTAAGGCTCTTCCGAGTCGCCCATTCCAGGACTTAGATCTATACATTTTCCCCTTTCGATGAATGTTCTAGACCCACCCGGATTTTAATAACCTAGGCCTGTTCAGGTTTCTGTTCTCCCATCCTGTGCTTGAAACACATCAGAGCCCCACCTGCAACTTCACCGTGCTCTCCATCAGAGAAGGCCCCTTTACACAGCCGCTTCGAGCTCCCCCTGCACCTGCTTCGGTGCCTTTAGCCCAGTTGTAATCACACATTTATGTAATTAAGCACTTCTGGTCTATCTTCCTCGCTGGGCTAGAAACACCCGGAGGCAAAGACCTCACCTTGCCGGTCTCATCCCCAGCCCAATCCTGCTCTCAGCTTAATAAGTGCTGCTAGCAATTTCCCCCTAATGGCTGAGCTGACCCTGGTGAACTTTACAGGCTTTGAAGTCAGACCTCAGCTTGTACCTGTTGGAAACAGCACCTTTCTGAGGCACAGCGACCTGTTCCTAAAGAAAAGATAACGTGAACGATTACCCAGGGTGCTTGTGGAGAGTCAGCGAGATCAGATGTGCCCAGCCTTTCGTGGGGGGCATACAGATGTATGGTGCCCCGCCCCCAGCCGGCTACCCTCATCTATCTGGATCATAGGTCAGGGCTTGCTTGCCTGTACCTTCCTCTCAGGTGTAAATCCAGGCAGGCTCCATGCAGATGACCGGGACAGCCTGTGAGCATAATGGGGCCAGCAGGTACCTGTCACTGAGTCCTGCAGGAAGTCACAAGCCAAGGCTACACAGGACCCTGGGAAGCCACACGGAGCTAGAGTCTAATCTTCAGGCCTGGGCCCACTCCACGAGGAGCAGAAAGGACCTTGGCGACGAGACAGACTTGGGGTCAAATCGCACATCGGCCACTTCTCACGGACACACAAGAAACCCACGACCCACCTCCCCAGTTGCGGTCGAGCGGATTCTGACGCAGAGTAATCCGTGAGGTGAGACAAGGGCTGCGCCATCTTTAGGGAAGCTGGCCAGCAGATCGTGCTCCTTGGTCGCTTCTCTGATGGTACTCCACCGTTGGAACCTTAGTCAATACTTGTGAGCACGGAGGTCTCCCCCTCTGAACGAGCTGCTGTGTCGATTGAGGGGAACCCGTGCCCAGTGCCCAGGCTGATCTGAAAGCCAAGAGCCAGGCACTGGGCTGAGGTGACTGTCCTCTTTTTGCAACGTGGTCCAACACTCGCTGCACCACCCTGGCCACTGCGCCTGCCCCCCTCAGGGTCGCGTTTTAAGTCCAGGGAGGTGGGGATCCTGCCTTGATCTGATACAGTGAGCCTGCCCCGCCCAGTATGTGGCCCCTCGGCAAGCTGGCTCTCTAGATAAAGATAAACGTGGAGCCCTTTGGTCGCATTTCCAATGCTTAGCCACGGTGGTGAAGAGTTGACCCTATTTATTGGTCCGTATAGAGAGCACCCATTGTTTCACCGCAGAAAGTTCTAGTGCCTGTGTGTGACTCTGGGGTAACCACAGGAAGCATGATGAGAAACAGCGCAGTGTGGCGAAAGATGCTGCATTTCTGGCCAGTGGAACCCTGGGCTTGTGGACAGAGACCGGGGCCTTTCCTTTCTGGGGAAGTCCAGGGGGGAAAGCTGGGGGCTCTGGAGACCCCGAGAGTTCAGAGACTAAGAAACCGGCTGTGCCCCGGCCGCCAGCGGCAGTGGTGTGAGTGACTTGATTTGGCCTCTCTGTCTTATTCCTCCTCGGTGCCCGAGGGCGGGGGTCCTCCTTGGGAGTCCCAGCCTGGCCCAGAGGGCGCGTCCCTCCAGCAGCTGGCCAGGAGGGTGGCAGTTTGAGCAGCGGTGCTATGGCAACAGTCGCTGGTGGGTGCACCCCACCCCGGCGCAGGGGTCTCTGGGCGGCAGAAAAGGTCGAGCTCTTGACCACGCCCCGAAAGGCTGGCGGTTCAAACCCACCCAGAGGCGCCTTAGAAGCCGAGCCTGAGGGTCCACCCCACAGAGCGAGGGAGCGCTTCACCCCCAGTCACGCACGCAGGATCCTGTGAGTCAGGACTGACGAGGCTGAAACTGATGACACGCCAGGCTGGGAGAAGAGGTGTCAGCTTCCCCGGAAGTCTGGTGCCAAGGTTAGAGACTCATTCAGATTCATAGACCCAGGGATTAGAATCGTACTCTCTGTTATAACTGCCTGCAGTGCTCACACTCACACACACACACACACACACACACACACATACACACACGGCCCCATAGCTTAATTTAGAAGCCTTTGCTGCCTTCTCATCATTTAGGTATCAGCTCAAAAATCACCCCCAGAGGGGTTTGCCTTGTCAACTCAACCTCAAACACACCCTGGCCCCATGGCACTGCCTCATCGCCGTATTTCGTTAACTTTATAGAACTTACAGACGGTGGGCTGCTAACTGCAGGGTTAATAGTTCAACTCCCCCCACGGACCCCTCGGGGGCAAGAGGAGGCAGCCTGCTCCTGGAAAGTTTAGGAGCTTCAGGAACCCACGGTGTGTGTGTGTGTGTGTGTGTGTGTGTGTGTGTGTGTGTGTGTGGAGGGGGGTGGCAGTTCTCTTCTGCCTTAGAGGGGCGGGACCTGGCTATCAACATTTTGGCGGGGAGAACTTCTCCCAGGAATTCTCATACAGTAGCTGCCCCCACCATCTGTGGTTTTGCTTTTCAGGGATTCAGTTAGCTGCCATCAACCATGGTCCAAAAATATTTCAATCTCATGCCCTTCTGAGTGGCACAGTGAAATTTCTCCCACCTTGCCCCCTCTCGGCCTTCTCCTCTGCTGGACACCGTTGGCTGAGTGGCACACTGCACCCTGGCAGCATGTCTGAGACACCCTGGGTACTGCCCTATAATGCACAGGGAAAAGCATCCTATATACGGGATTCAGGATTCTATCCACAGTTTCAGCCATCTCTTGGGAGTCTTATAACACATCCCCCATGGATAAAGGGACTACTAACGTTATAGGATTCTGGTTTGGAAACCCTTATTTGAAATAGCAAGGAAGCTAATGGTTGCTGCCTTTTATTACCTGGGATCCAGGTACTAAGCATTATCTCATTAAGTTTCATGACTCCTCAGTAAGAAGCGGTACTATTATCCCCATTATTGGGTAAGGAAGTAAGTTCACATAGCTCGCAGGGGTCAGGTGGAAGAACTGTCATTTGAGCTTCGGCAGTTGTGTGCCGAGCCTGCATCTTTTATCTGCACTTTATGGCAATGATGGTGATAACGGCTGGCGTGGTTGTTTGGCTAAAATTGTTGGTACAGCCTGGTCCTTCACTTTCAGAGCCTCAGATGCCAGCTCCTCCGCGGGGCAGCTCCTGGGAAGGTTCTGTAGTGAGAAGGGGTAGCGGGGTTGCTTCCTGCTTGGTGGGCCCTCCTGGGGCCAGTCCCACCCCGCCCCCTGGCCTCCATCTGTCCTTCCCTCCTCTGAGGGGGAGGCCAGCAAGTGGACTCAGCAATCCTGCTCTCCCAGGCCGGTCCCCTTCGGTGAGAGAGGAGGCTTGCCGCTAAAGGGAGGCTTGGGGATTTGGGTGGTTACTGTGCTGGACCTGGGCCAGCTCGGCCTGGCAGGGCCCTGAGAGACGCGAGCAGCCAGCCCTTACACCTGCTTTGTCGCCGCAGAGACGCAGAGACTCGCGGTTCCTCTCCAATTCTGCGTTTTGACTGAGGGGAGCCGACTGTCCTTGCCCGTGAGGGGCAGGCTTCCAGATGGCTAACCTGTCTCCAAGACCAGTGCTGAGAGCACCTTTGCCCCTGTCCCAATGACCAAAGCAAATGAACCCCGGGGTTGGGATAAAACCACACGTTGAATGCCCATTCTAGGACCGGGGTGGGGGGGGTGTTAATCCTGTGGGATGCCTCTCAGCCTTGTTGCCATCGAGTCCCTGCTGACTGAGAGTCACCCTCTGAGGTGGAGTAGCTCTGCCCCTGCGTTTCCAGGTCTGTGAATCTCTGCGGGAGCAGCACGCCTGCTCTCTCTGCCTGGGAGCAGCTCGTGGGGTCAAACTGCCGACCTTGCAGTTAACAGGCTAGTACAGCAACCGCTACACCAGCACAGCTCCTATCCTGAGAGGCCCAGAGGGGCTCAGACGCACGCAGGTGGGAACAGCGCCTCTCATGTGTCCAAGGGCTGCACAGATCCCGCTTCTCCCCTCTGCTCTGTCTTCTTCATTCACAGAGCCCTGCCCTCCACAAAACTAGATCTGCTGGTGAGGAGACTCAGAACAGCTGAGGGTGTTTCCATGACGGGAACCACGGACAACTGTGGGATCACAGAAGAGGGGCCTCCTGAAGGCCAGCAAAAGATTCCCAGGCCCTGATGTGGGGTTAGGAGTGAGCCCGGGCCTCGGATTTATCTGAAGAGTGGGAGAGGTCGAGGCCGAGTCTTAAGCCAGCTGATAGATTTGTACTTCTGAAAGGGTGCTTTGGCTGCTGGGAAGAGGATGTGGAGCAGAGGGCAGGTGATGGAGGCAGGAAGCCCTTTCGTGGCGCTGGGGGGAGAGGGGGGCAGACCCCACAAGGGCTGATGGTAATCTGTGAGGTGGAAGGAGGGAAGAAAAGACACCCACGTAAAAGTGGGAGACATTTGTACCTCGTCTGGGCTCTTGGGGCCTGTCAACATGGTGGCGCCCTGGAGATGTGCAGTGTGGTGGCATCCCGGACTCTTCCCACCCAGTAGGGCCGGGGTTGCTGGGTGACTGCCCAGTTCCTCCTGAAACTCACCCCCCTTTCGATTCTTTCTCCACCCCTATCTCCCAACTGGCTCCTCCATTCCTGGTGTTCCATGGAGATGGCTGTACAGCTCTGTGGGCCCCTCCCACGAGGAGGAGGAGGCAGTTGGAGAGTTCACTGTCCACTTGGTCTTCCCTTCAACAACAACTAACCATGCTGCGTCTCTCCCCAGGAGCCCAGGGAGAGCCGGTCACAGCGAGGCCCTCGCGGGCCCAGCGCCTTCATCCCAGTGGAGGAGGTAAGCTGGGAAAGAGTTAAGAGCCTCTGGTTCCTAGGAAGAAAGGATGGGGCACTGTGGACACAAGTCTTTTCCTGCCCCTTGAAATCGCCGCTTTGAAACTTCCCTGTCAGACCCTGGGCTCATTTAATCTACAAACTCGCACTGGGAAGGAGGCACTCCGAACCAGGCTCAGAGAGGCGACGTGATAAGTTCACAGCGAAACCCAACCAAAGGAGCCCTGGGTGTATGGTAGGGGATGAACTGGGCTGCTACCCACAAAGTCTGGTTCAAGACCACCAGCTGCTCCTTAGAAGAAAGACGAGGCTTCCTTTCTATTCCCATAATCCAGCAGTTCTCAACCTGCGGGTCTCAACCTGCGGGTCGCTACCCCTCTGGGGGTTGGACATCTCTTTCACAGGGGTCCCCCAATGCATAACAGTAGCAAAGTAACAGGAAGTAGCAATGAAAATAATTTTATGGATGGCGGGGAGGGGGGTCACCACAGCATGAGGAACTGTATGAAAGGGTGGCAGCATGAGGAAGGTCGAGAGCCCCTGCCCTAAACAGTGACAGTCTTAGAAAGGCACAGGGCCAATCCTACCCTGTGTGGGGTCACTGTGAGTCCGCCAACTGATGACAGTAAGCTTCTCGGACGCTGAAACCAAATCTACTGACTCAGAGGGTCCCCTGTTGGGGTTCTCAGGCTGTTGATCTTTACAGGAGCGAGACGGCCTCCACTTTGTCCCAAGGAGCTGTGGGTGGGTTTTCACCACCCACCTGGTGGTTAGCAGCCTAGTGCCTAATCCACAGCCACCTGGCGAGGTAGTAACTCAACTTCTCATTCCCAGATCAGTGCTCATTTTTCCTGAAGGAGATCTAACTATCCATGTCTCTCTCCTTGAAGCCCTTGCAGATACTGAAACATTTTTTGAAAAGCAGCCTATATGATCATTTAAAAAAAAAATTAATCAAACCCCAAAGCTTCAGCAAACCCTGGTCTTCTGCACTCCCATCCCTCATCCTTGCAACTGTTCACAACTTTGTATGGACTTTTTTCCATCAAATAGATATTTATTTTCATGACCAAGCCAAAGTCCTAGCTTATAGCTTGGGGGAGTTTTGTTTTGCTTTCATTAGCAACGTAGTTGAGACATCGTTCATCGCTGGGCAGTTCATTCATTCCTGTGCTTATTAGGTATCTCCTGGATAGCTGACCTGTGCCAGGCATTGTGTCGGATGCTGGGGATCCAGCAGTGAGCAAAACAGCTGAAAACCTTTGTTGTCATGGAGCTTACAATTGTGTGCCTTGTGACTGTCAGATGCCTGGAAAGGGGGTGGGGGGTCACGTGCGGTGATGATGTTTGGAAAAGTTGGTTTCCTCGTTTTCTTTCATCTTCTATAATCCATGAAGCTGAATGCTTTGCTGCCTTGTCCTTTTGTTCTCCAAAATGTGTAGGCCAAGTGGTTAATGAGCTGTTAACCAACGTTTCAATGCTTGCACCTCTCTCCACCTTGGATAACCAGAAGATGAAGAACCGCCTACTGATTTCATTACGC
>PVJH01044150.1:0-13181 GCA_004026705.1 Nesogale talazaci | reverse complement strand
GGGGGGGGGGGGGGGGGGGGGGGGGGGGAGGGTTCCTGTGGTCCCATAATTGGGGTCTTGGTGTGCAGGGCTGGAACGCCTCTTGGCTTTGATCTTGTCCACGGTTAACTGGGACTCCTCTCCAGCCCCCTGCCCCTTGTGCAGCCCTGGGAAGGATACTGTTTTCTGACAGAGGAATCTTTTCTCCCCGCTCGTCGTACAGCTCCAGGCCGGTCAGGCCGATGTAATAGGGGTCCCCCCAGCTGGTGAGCAGCTGGAACTGGAAGATGACTGGGACGGGCCATTAAGGAAAACCGGGCTTGGTGTTCTGGAGGGGGAGGGCAAAGGCAGATGGCGGCGCACCCAGCGCAGCGTCTATAGATCCGAGAGGGTTGTTCACCTCAGAGAAGGAAGCCTGTCTGAACAGGTGTGACGCCGAGTCTTCTTCCATGTAAACCACCTCCCTGCGTGCGTACACGTGTCTGTGTGTGTCCAGATGCACAGTACATGCCAAGTGGCTTCCAAGGGCTTGTGGGGAAATGGAGGGGTAGGATGATGGGCTTTGGGGAGCCTGGCTGGCACGCGGGTGACATGTGTTGGGCTGCTCGCTGCAAGCTCAGCTGTTCGAAACCACGAGCTGCTGCTTGGGAGGAAGGCGAGGCTTTCTGCTCCAGTGAAGAGTGAGAAGCCCCCAGGGACGGCCCCCCCCCCGCCCCGTCCTGTAGGGCCACTGCGAGTCAGAATCGACCTGCGGGCCAGGGGGCTGCTGCTTGTCAAGTGCACACTTTAAACAGCATGTCTGGCTGTGCGTGTGCGTGTGCATGAGAGCCCTACCAGCAGAGTGGTGAGGTGCTGGCCCGCTGGGTCTGCAGTGTGAGCCCACCAGCCACTCCCTGGACAAGGACTTGGACTTCGACTCCTGTGAAGAAGTGTCGTCTTGGAAAGCCACGGGGCAGCCCTAGTCTGTCCTTGTAGAGATGATACATTGATTGATAGATGACAGGTAGATAGACATATAGATGATAGGTAGTCAGGTATATAATCTATAAATGGTAGATAGATGATAGACAGATAGATGATATATAGAGAAATGATAGGTAGGTGGGTGGGTAGGTAGATAAGTGATAGACAGGTAGGCAGACAGAGTGTGCGTGCTGGTGGGGCAGTGGGGTGTGCAGTGCGCATGGGCCAGCAATTGAAGCAAGCTGTGGCAGTGTACGTCTGAGAAGCTGCACCGCCTCGTCCTCACTGCGTCTCTGAGGGCCAGTCAGTCTGCGTCTTTACGATGTAAGAGGGCACGTTCAAGACCCGGGCGCCTGGGGTATGCTGTGGGCATGTGTCGGATGGCTGCCCTGGAGATCGGCCGGCTGAACCCAGACGAAAGACGGGGCTTTCCGCTCTCTGAAAGACTGGCAGTCTGGAAACTCACAGGGCCAGTTCTACCCTGAGTCTCTCTCTGAGTCCCATCGACTTGATGGCAGGGAGTTTTGTTTGTCTGTCTTGGGGGCGGGGTGCTACACAAAACCCATATTGTTGAATTGCTTCTGACTCACAGCCACCAGACGGGGCAGAAGGGCAGAGTACAGCGGTCCCAGGGGTCTCCAGCGCAGACTGCCACACCTTGGCCCCACTGAGCACTGGCCTTCTGGGTAGCACTGGAGGCTCTAACCATTGTGCCTGGGGGCTCCTGCCTCTGCACCCAGCTATGTGACAGAACACACGCATGTGTGTGCAGATGAGAGCAAGCCAGACGGTATTGCTGGCAGGGGTTCAGCCCACAGCATGGGTTTCGGCATATCTCCAGGACCAGACACATTTCCTCCGCCATACACTGGTCTTCGTCTTGCTGGGGCGGAGCCCCTAAGAACAGGAGCTTCTGTCCTTCCCTGGGGCCTGCTGGGGAGTTCCCTCCTGCAGGGAGGGCGGCTCAGTGGGCCGTGTGACCATCGTAGGGGACTCCGGGGGAGAAGCTTGACGGACCTGGTGAAGGCCGTGCAGCGCCGTCACTGGGCCTGTGTGTGCAGATGTCTTCAGAAGGCTGCGCATGCACTGTGAGGACGCGGTCAGGGTCGGTACCCTGAGGATTAAATCTTCCCGACAACGCGCTGGTCCCTCCCCTTCTAGGAAAGCTGGGCTGTCCTCAGGGGATTTCACCGAGGGGGGGCCTTAGGTTGTCCACCCTAGAGTGCTGACCTGGCCCCTCCAACTGCCTTGTCCCCTGCACTGGAAGCACCGAGAGGGAAGTGGTTTGGACCCTGCAGGATGCCCCACTGCTCTCTGAGGGGGTACATGGGCTTGGCAGAGAGATTGCCGAGAGAGGCGTGGGGCCCAGATGGACAGCTGTGCCCCTGGCCTTCTGTTTTAAAGGGTTCTAGTATCTTTGTTGCAATACTTTTTGACTTACTCTTGTGAACTTTTGAAATACTCCCCTCCACATATATAGTTAAAGAGATGCAGAACCTGTCTTTTGGCCCTAGGATGCCCGCCCCCAGCTTTCTGTCAGCAGGCAGGGACATGTTTATATCGCAAACTCACAGAACAAGCCGCTCCTCTCTCCTGCCTCAGTTTCCCTGGTGCTCAACACCCTGGCGGCCTCCCCCATGCACTGCAGGAGCCCAGGGGTGAAGCAGGGGTGGGGTGGGGTGGCACCAGGAAGGAGCCTTAGGGGGGGGGGTGGGGGGGGGGTATAGCCCTGCACCCACAGGCCTGCCAGCTTTCCCAGGGATCAAGCCCACAGGGAAGCCTGGGAACAGGGAGGGCAGTTCTGCCTGGCAATGGTGGCCAGGCTGCCTGGGCTTCCTGGCTTGGCTTGCTCCTTTTCCAGCTAGGTGGCCACGGACTCTGTGTACCTCAGTCTTCCCTGCCATGACAGGGGATGGCAGCACGCCTGCCTCACAGGGGTGGGATGTGGACATGTGAGAGACCAGAACATATAAACATATATGTGTCGTCCTCACCCTCCCCTACCAAGCCCACCCACTTGACTGCCCCACCCCTTGTGTTCCTGCCCCTTGAGATGGGCACGGGGAAGGGAATGGCCTGGGATGGGTAGGTGGGGCAGAGGGGAGGGGAGAACAGAGAGCTTAGGATATGCTGGCAGGGCAGAGGGGAGGAGAGGGTGAGGCAGGCAGGGCAGGGCTTAGAGCAGGGCTGGGGGGTTGGTGTGAGGCGGAGGGAAGATGGGCAGGGAAGGACACAGCCACAGGACATCAGGGGGCGGGGCATGAAGGGAAGGGGGTGGAGCTGGGGCGGGGCATAAAGGAAAGGCGGGGCTGGGGCGGGGCATGGAGGGAAGGGAAGGGGCTGAGGGCGGGGCACGAAGGGAAGGCAGGGCAGGAAGGATACAGCCACAGGGCATCAGCGGCGCCTCATAGTCCATGCTGGCGTGCTCCCGGCTCTTGGTGTGAAGCCTGAAAACCACAAACACACCACATTCTGACGGCTGAGACCCGGGCCTGTTAGTCGCCCAGTCCGGGCAGAGGGGTTGCAGGGCATCGGAGCCCCCAGGCTCTGGAGGGGCCGTGGGAGCTGATGCCGTTCAGGCCTTCAGCTGTGCGGGCCTGCAGGCCCTCGTGTCTCCAGACGGCGCTGGAAGGGGCCCTTGCTGGTGCTCTCTTGACAGACGGGGAGCTGGGCACCCAGAGGGGGAGGGCACTCAGCTGGAAGCCCAGGCATTCAATGAGAGGTTGCTCAGATGCTCGACCATGGGCCTCTGCACCTCTCCTCAGCTTTCCGAGGCCCGGGCTGGGTGCGGGGTGCTGGGTGAGTGCTGGAGCCGCCCGCACAAGGCCTCAGGCAGAAGCGGCGGCCCCCTGAGAGTCGCCAGAGGGGTGGAGCTGGGTCGGGACGGACCCAGGGAAGGGCAAGGTTGTGGGGCCAGAGGGACTTGAAGCCTGGGCTTCACCCCAGGGAACACCATCTCCAGGTTTGTAAAATGGGCCAGGCATTCCCCCTCCTGCTAAGGCTGTCGGGGGTTGGCTTCGCCGCCTTCCCTGTCGGGGGCAAGGTTACAAATCCAGGACGAGGTCCATGGCTCTGGTGGGGAAGTTCATTGTCTTTGGAGAGCTTGGCCTCTGGCATCGGGGGACTTAGGAGGTTTCCATGAGTAAACTTAATGTGGCATTTACAAATCGTTATGAGCCGACTGCAGCTGAGGCCGGGGCCGCAGAAATCCCAGGGAATCCATGAAACGTTAGCCTCTATTTTTCTCTTTGATGCTTCTTAAACCGAGAACACAGAAGCCAGCAAAGGCAGGCCCTGCCCAGTCGGCCAGCGGGCGTTTGGCGGGCTTGGCCTTTCTTCCCCGCGGGAAGCTCCGTGGAGCGTTTCCAGCCCGAGGCAGCCAGACGGCGGCGGGAAATCCTCCGACAGAGCAGGCGCACTGCAGCGCGCGGCCTTCCGGAGCGGCCCAGCTTTAGAGAAACGCTGGTTAGAAGGCGGTGCGTTTGATCAGCACTTCAAAACCCTTCAGGTGGACTGCACGCGCGTGCGCGCGCACCACACACACACACACACACACACACACACACACACACACACACACACACAGCCGCCCACTCACCTCCTGGCAGGCGGGGGCAGCGGGCGGGGCTGCAGGTGGTCCACAAAGAGGATCTCTTGAGCGAAATCAAAGTGGCAGTTGCCCGGCCCCTTCCGGATGAGGAAGCCCTCTGGGGGGGACACGCACAGGCCGTCCAGGGACACGTGGACGATTTTGGCCTGCACACACGGGGACGCCGGGCATGAGGAGGGAGAGTCAGTGCAGGGTATGGGGAGGGGGGGGGGGGGGGTTGGCAGTGCGGCCTGCAGGGGCTGCTGAGCCTGAGGAAGGGGCCAAGGCCACCTGGCCACGCTCCACTCTCCAGGGCCGTCCCTCCTCCGTGCCAGACATGGGGCAGCCAGTGGGGGGGGCACAGGAGGGAGGAGCTCCCACATGTTTGGGGACAGACAGGTCTGGGCCTAGGCCTGTGACCTCAGCAGACGCAGGGGCCTGAGGCACCGGGACCTGGTTCCAGGCCGGGGACTAGGTGTCCTGATGCCCTGAGGAGTGAACGGGCATTAACTGATTGCGAGTCTGCCCGTCCATCTCTGCTCTGCAAACCGCTCGCACGCCGCCTCCCCGAGTGCCTTCGTGGGACAGGCCGCAGCTGCTTGCTCTCCCTCTCCGTAGCACCTTGTGCGTCTGCTGAGGGCTGGCTGTGCCTACTAGTGGCCTCTGGGGTTCCGGGGTCTCCCAGGGTGGCAGAGGCCCTGGGTGGGCCACCTCCTTCTTGGTCACTGCACCTGGCACACAGCAGACGCTTGCCCAGAACTGGCCGAGTCCATATGGACCAAGGTCACCTGGTACCGGCCAGGACAGGGCCCACTAGCACAGCGAAAGCTTCACATCAGGGTCTGTGGGTCTCAGCCCTGCCTGTGCCAGCCCCCACCCCAGCACCCACTCTCTGACCACTTAATGACCACCATGGCTCCCTGCCACCTGGCCCCACCTCCCTGGTCAGTAGCACGGCCCAGCTGGGGTCATGCTGCTGAAGGCTGCAACAAACACCGGGGAGCTGTGTGGTGCAGGTGACGAACGAGGGGATCTGAGGGCACAGACACGCGAAAAGTGGCTGGGAGAGGCTCAGGCACGGCCTTAGGACGTGACCAGCTCTCCGCTGTGTGGCTGAGTCAGCGCTGGTTCTGGGCCTGTCCCAGCCTCGAGCAGGACAGCCACTGGGGTCCACCGCAGGCTCACTGTAGAACCAAGGTTCTTTGTTGAACTTGGTGGGGCTGGTGCGGGGTGGGGGGAGGGGGGCTGTCAGGGAGAGTTCCCTAGGGAACTGGGAGTGAGGCCCCCACAGAGGAGATGCAGAGGCCCAGGAAGTCCTGCCCGTCCCTCCAGAGCCCCCGCTGCAGGAAGCACCCTGATTTCCCAGCACTGCCCGTGCCCTCATCCATTCCTGGTGGGGGAGTGGAAGGGAGAAGCGCCCCCCCCCCCCTGCTCTGTGTAGTTAGGGAAACAGGGCTCAGAGAGGTGAGGCCACTTGCCTGAGGGCCAAGTGGAAGAAAGAAGGGGTGTGAAGCCCCTCTCCAGCCCCCCACCCCTTGAGCTAACCACAACCAGGGGCCCAAGATGGCCTGGGGCAGGTGCCCATCATGTCTGTCCCACGGCCCTCAGGGATACCCTTTCAGGTCCCATGCCAACTCCTGTCTGCCTCGTGCCACCCTGCCCCTGGGATGAGGCTTGTGGGCACCAGCCCTGCCCGAAAGACAGCTTTCCTCAGGGGAATCGGAAGCTCAAGGCTATAAGGCAGCAGAATATGCACTCAGGTCTGGCTTTAAGCTGACTGAGCTCCCTCTGAAGGCCCCGGCGGGGGTGGTGGGGCATGCTCTCGGGAGAGGGAGTGCTGTGAAGCCATGCTGGGGCATGGCCAGCCTGGCTTGGCTCTGTGGGCAGAGGCTGGTGGATAGGGCTCTGTGGCAGGGCAAGTGCGGGGGGCCTGGCATGCACTCGGGACTGGAGGCCAGGCCCTGGCCCCTGGCCTGGCAAGGCCACTGGAAGCATCCCCCTCGGTTTGCGGGTAGGGGGGGACCCCGGCAAGGTCACAGAACTGGCAAGGGCCAGGATCCAGGTCTACACTCGGTCCCTTGCAGAACTCTCCTCCCACACAGGCTCCTGGCGTCCCTCTTCTCCAGAGGGAGCAGCCGGCCCTCCTACGCCCAGTTCCAGCCACGCGAGAGGAGGAGCCCAGAGGAATGGTGAGCTGTGGACGCACCCTCCACAGTCAGCCTCCACGGTCAGCCACCCTGCCCGGCAGCTCCCGTCCCGCAGCAGTGGCAGGGAGGGAGGCTCGGGGTCAGGCAGAGCTGCACGGTGACCCTGGGTTGGTAACTGAACCTCTCTGAGCCTGGAGCCCTGAGGCAATCCTCTTTGCCCTGCAGATTCTGGGCAGAGGGTCCTACGAATGCCTTCGAAGCCCCGGGCACAGGGCCGGGCCATGGACGCCCTCCCAGGGTCAGAGCCTGCCTTCCAGGCAGAGACTGGGCCTGCCACACCCGCCCCGGCTGCCCCAGGAGAAACAAGGCTCTGTGCCCCCCACCCGGGGTGACCCTGGGCGCTCAGCCTGCCCCTGCTGTTGGCAGAAGCGGAGGGGACAGCATGTGCTCTCCCGCCGGCGGCGGCGGCCGCTCTGATGCTCCTGGGGAATGCTGACGGAGGACGGACGGAGTTGGCCTCCGCAACCTGCTCACCCCTCGGTAGGTGTCCTCGGGGGACTTGTTGTAGTTCCAGAAGCGCAGGCCCATGATGCTCTCGGCTCTGTCGAAGTGGACCGTGACCACGTGGTCCAGCCCCGGGGAGAAGGGGATCAGCCACATGTGCTCGTCCTCCGTGGTGATGTTCGCGCCGTCGATCAACCTGCGTGCGAGGGGCGGGGGGGCGCCTCGGTGAGGGTGGCCTGCACGCCACCATCTACCTCACGCACCCCACCCCCGCGCCCCACTGCGGCCGCCCAGCCCTTGGTGCTGGCCCTGTGTGGAGGCTTGCTAAGGGCGGGTGTGACGGATGGAAACAGCGGGGCCCACACCTCACATGGTGAAGCTAGGTAAGAAAAAAGGGACAGAAATATATGCATTATATGTCTGTGCCCTTAAATAGGAGCCCTGGCAGGGCACGGGTTCAAAGATCGGTGGTCGAGCCCACCCACCAGCTGCTCTGCAGCAGAGAGGGGGCCGTGTGCTCCTGTAAGGATCGCAGCCTTGGAAACCGGGCAGAGGCCACGGCGCTCCATCCCACAGGCCACCGAGGGCAGCATCCGCAGTGGACCGTGGTTTGACTTTGGTCTCTTCTTACTCCCGGAGGGGTGAGGCGGCCATCACCAGGGGACCAGGGCCTTGACCAGGAACCTTGAACCCAGGAAGGAGCCCTGCTGGTGTCGTGCCAATCAGCAGTGGCCAGCAACTCGAGACCACTCTCGACTGGACTTCCTACTTCGGTGCTGAGTGACAGTCTGGGGGACTCGCAGGGCAGTTCTAGCCGGTCCTCTCTGTTTGGGCCGGGGTCCAACCAAGGCAGCCCTCTGGACCAGGCAGCCCCTTGCACCCCTTTGCACCAGCCTCACAAGAAGGAGATGAACCACCCGCTGAACTCTGCCACCCCTGCCTCTGCATTTCACAGAGCTTGTCTCTCAGGGCTGGGTCTGTACAGCCTCTTCCCTCAGTGTTCCAGGAGGCGGATCTGCGGAAGACAAGATGTCCTCACAGACCATCTCCTGACTCAGACCCTGCACCTGCAACCTCAGAAAGCCTCCTCCCCCTTATCAGAACATAGGTACCCCTGCCTCACTGCCAGGCCAGGCTTCCCTCGGGCCTTGGAACCCACCCAGGAGCTCAGATGCTCCTGTCCCCTTCTCTGCTGTCCCTTCCCTTCCCCAAAGCCCTTCCCTGCCTCCAATAAAGCCCATCTTCACTTTTCACTCCTGACTGAGCGCTCTCTTCTCTCTGCGGCTCATCTCAACCTCTCACTCTGGGCCTCTATCAGTCGGCATTGATGCATCCTTGGCAAGGAGTTTGTTTTGTTTGGGCAGGTGATGGGGGTGGCGGTGGTTTTTTATTTTATTTTTAATCATTCTATTGGGGGCTCGTACATCGCTTTTCACAATACATAAATAAATATACTGAGGCAGGCACCCTCACATGTCCGCTGCTATTACCCCTCTCCAATCGTCCGCCTTTTCCCTTGAGCCCCTAGTATCGGCTTTTCCATCCCTTCCCCTCTTCCCCTCTTTCTCCTTCCCACCAACCCTCGATACTTTATACATTATTATTGTTCTGTCATATCCCACACTGCCTGACTTCTCCCCCAACCCACTCCTTTGATGCCCGTCCGTCAAATAGGAGCTTATGTGTAGATCCTTGCAGCTGGTTCTGTCTCTCCACCCCACCTTCTCTCCACCTTTCCAGCAGCTCCAATCTCACCACTGGCTCAAAGGGGCTCATCCATCCTGGTTTCCCCATATCTCCAGCTCCCCTCTCCACCAGTGTACCTTCTCCAGTCCATCTGGATTTGTAAGGCAGAGTTGGGACCATATGGTTGGGGGGAAGGAAGGCTTCAGGAACTACAGAAAACTTGTAAGCATCATCACTGCCCGGCTGCCCCTTGACTGGTCTGTCTCCCCGTGGGGGTGGTTTTTTTAATCCATCAGTTCTATCTCCGGGATTCTTTTTCTTCTAAGGAAAATCTTTCAATGTGCAAAAAAAGCAATCTGCACCAAAATATTTATTCACTGTGCTTATGGGAGCAAAAGGGACAGCAGGCAGCCACCTAAAGGGACAGAGGAAGCTTTCCAGTAGTGGCGAAGGGTGGTGGGGCAGCACGGGGCGGTGTCTGGCAGGAGGGGCAGTGACGTCCCCAGAGCCGCAGGGAGAAGGAGTTGGCTCCTGTGAGGCCGAGGTCAGACAGGTCCTTCCCCCCTCCTTCCCCCCCTTCTCTACCAGGCTGACAGCAGCTGCCTCTCTTACCGCACTCTTGACGTCGCCGCTGGGGTTGAGAGGCCTTTGCGGCGAGTGCACAGAACTCACAAACTTAATAAGGTAGCTTATTAAGGAACGGGGTGCCACTTGGGATCAGGATCAGGGAGGGGAAAAAAATCTCTCTTATTCAGTGCAGGGCAGCTCTCTCACTTCCTGCTGATGGGTAGGCCCCCCCTCTGAGTCCCCTGAGGGCTGGCTTCCCTTGGCTCTGTTCTACTGCTGCTGGTCCTGCCACTGGGTCCCTTCTGGGCCATTGCTGCCTTTGGCATTATAGTCCTTGGCCAGTGGGACCGTTCTGGTGAGGGATTCCTGGACTCCCCACTCTCTCTGCTTCTTCCTGTGGCTGCTTTTTGTCTCAAAAACCTCCTGCTGTATACACAACGCCTGGTCGCTTTCAAGGTGTGGCCCCTCCCACTGGAGGTGGGGCGGAGAGAGACCGGCCAATCTCCCCTGGGTAGGCCACACTCATTTGCATCATAGGCTACAACTTGCCTCGTTTGCATGCCCCATTCACTAAAGCCCAGCAAGGTGCATGCCAATCCCTGGGGCAGGCTGCAGGCCTGGGCCAGAAAAACCTCTTTAACCACAACAGTTGGTTTCTAGCTGACCGGGGAGATGTCACCAACCTAAACAAAGCTAGCCCACTCTCCAGAGTGCCTGCCCGGGGTCAGAGGTTCTCATGGGGCTTCGCACCAGGCAGGGAGCACCGGCAGGGAGCACCATGCAGGGAGCACCGGCACCAGGCAGCGAGCAGTGCTGCAGAGTGGCAGGAATGAGGTCGATACTGCAGGACAGTGGGACAAGGGCCGGGGGTGGGGGTGGAGGGTGGGGTGCGGAAGAATTGGTACCTGGACACATACGCTCTGCCCCCAGAGTCAGGGAGCTATCCCCCACCATGACCAGGTCCCCCTGGCATTCTCTTCCTTCCCGGGTTTGGGTTCCCTTTGCTCCAGACTGCCTGTCTGAGCCCCCGCAATGTCCACAGACCAGACCATGCTGCTGCTGGTGCCCCGTCTGCTCAGGTCTGAAGTTCTTCTCCCGGCTTCTGTCCAGGTATCTGGCCAAAGCCTTCAGAGGCCTGCCCTAGAGACAAGGTCTCACCTGCCAGCCTCCTGACCGGCCTTCACTTCTTCCCCTCAATCCCGCGAGCCCCCCAATGACGCCAGACCCTTGAACTCTGGGGAGCTTCATGGTGTTGACCTGTCTGTGCTGTGGCATTCCCTAGATCTGAAGATAGACCTTTTAAGAAATACATTTATATTTTAAAGGTTTGGACTGGGGATAAATCTCACAATCTAAGTCTTCGATCCAGAGAGGTCATTTTTCTTTCTTCCTCCGGAAGGCTGTGATTAAACTGATGGATGGTGTGTCTTGCGCTGGATGGCATCTTCAAAGGGAGGAAACTCAGCAAGATACCCTGGGGCGTTCATGGAACTCAGCTGGCTGTTACTAGCTTCTCTTTTCCTCCCCAAAGCAGAGACCTAGCTGTTTGGGAAACGGGGACCCCCTGCACAGGAAAATGACACCTCCCTAGGGCATCTCTTGGTCTTTCCCCATGTCTCGGGAAGAGGAGTGATACAAACCAGAGGTGCCTGGAAACCTTTCCCCTCACGACCGTGCAGATCATGCAGACCTCAGTCTCCGAGAGCCTAGAACCAGAAGAACTAGATGGTGCCCAGCTACCCCTGCAGCCTGCTCTGATCGGGGCCGCATTCGGGGGTCCTTGGTGAATGGGGAGCAGATATAGAACAGACCTCAAATCATCAGCAAGACCAGGTCTACTCCTTTGCTAGAGACTGGTGGAGCCCTGAGACCATGGGCCTGCGTGACTGCTCGGGTTTGAAAATTAACTCCCCCCGCCCCACCAATGCTCAAGTTTCACCCACACAAGAGCCGGGGCCACGGGGCAAATAAGAACTCCAGGGAGGGCAGTGTGCCTTACGAGAGATCAGCCACTTGTGAGAAGAGGCCGTGGGTATCAAGGAGGCTGGCAATGCCCACGGACTGCCACTCAACAAGCACCGAACCAAACCAAACGCACTGCCATCAAGCCAGGGCTGCCTGGCAGCTATCTTATGGGCTAGGGTAGACCTGGGAAATGACTGGTGGTTTCAAACTGCTGACCTCACACAGAATGGCTGCACCACCAGCAGGGCTTCTCCCAACATGGACAGCATGCTTAAACCCATGATACTAAATCAGTGAGACTAAAACACACACACACACACACACACACACGCACGCACGCACTTTGGAGGAGGCTAGAGCCAATCTGCTACTATGAAAACTGACAAATCACACTCTTAGCATGTGCCGCTCTTGTTTGAACACCAGACAATTGAGAGACGTTTTCTCCCTGTTGAAGGACTTTCAGCAAATTATGCATACATACATACATACCTATCGACACACACACACACATATATATGGAACAGAATATCAGAGCCCTAATGAGTTAATGGAAGTAGGCGCTGAGCATCAATCCACAGAAAAATCCCTTGGAAGTCAGGACTTCTATACATCCTGGTGGAAATACACGGAAATAGCCATAAAGCTCCCTTCCCAACACTCAACCTCAATCTTATTAGTCCATGGTGGATTTGAGGAGCTCTTGTGACTTACTGGTCACACTTGTAGCTGCCCATCACAAGGTCAGTGGTTCAAAACCACCGGAAAAAGCACTCCTCATGAAAAAGCTGAGGCTTTCTGCTCCCTTAAAAAGTGACCGTCTCGGGCTGAGTCCCGGGGGGCGTCGTGGTGGAGTACGGGACTGCGGCCCACAGGGTTGGCGGTTCACATCCAGCAGCAGCTCTCCAGGAGCAAGGCTGGGCCTCCTACTCCCACGAGAGGGCAGTGATGCCCACACACAAAAAAGTGACCGTCTCAGAAGCTCCCAGGGGCAGGCTTACCCTGTCCTACAGGGTGGCTGTGAGGCAGCATCGCCGTGGCGGCACTGCGTTAAGATCTAATTATGCGTTAAACAGTGACACCGCACTGAAACCAGCCCCCCCCCCCCAATCTGGTTTCTTCAACCAGAATGACAAGGGAGAAAAAGGGGGAGGATATCCTAGGATGACAGAAGGTTTCCACAAAACCAAACTCGCTGTCGTCCAGATGATGTGGACTGGCAGGGACCCTGTACGACAGGCAGAACTGCTCCCTGGGTTTCCGAGACGTTAAGCCCCCAATAAAATGATTTGAAAAGAGAGAGGGAGAAATGTCGACCTTGCAGGATCTCATGGGCAGCTGTGGGACAGAGTCTGATCCAATGCCAGAATGTGAGGCCTCCGAGGCTGGAGGGCGCACAGTAAAACCAGAGAAGAACCCCACTCGCTGCTGTACTCACGGCAAGCCAATAGGACAGGGCGGAATTGCCCCTGGGGGTTCTGCAGCTCGGAATTCTTTTTTTTTTTTTAATAATTTTATTGGGGGCTCTTACAGCTACTACAACATACAGTACATCATTTGTATCAAGCACATTTGCACACATGCTGCCACATACATTTCCAAACATTTTCCACTTGAGCCCTTGGTACAAGCTCCTCTTTAAAAAACAACAAAGGGCTGAGCCCCGGTGGCGTCGTGGTGGTGCGCGGGACTGCGGCCCACTGGGACGGAGGTTCAATTCCAGCAGTGGGGCTGGGCCTCCTACTCCCACCGCCGGAGAGCAGTGATGCCCCCCCCCCACA
>PVJH01044149.1:0-13187 GCA_004026705.1 Nesogale talazaci | reverse complement strand
CTATGAGATGGTATACATTTTCCTGCTTTAAGCTTTTCTCCATCATGCAATTGTTAAATATGTTCATCTATCATTTTGCAAATATAAACCGCAAGAGACCACAACACCTTCTTACTCGAAGTTATAATTTTACTCCTTAAAGTTTTGTTTTTTTAGACCTGAGACGAATTATAGTCAGAAACCCACAAGGATAGCTCTATGCTGTAGGAATAGGGCCATTTAGAAGTTGCAATCAGTTACGTGACTGCATTTTTTGAAGGATTCCTAATAGTGTTGTCGGGTAAACTAAATGGCTAATAGAAAGGTTGACTGTTCAAACCCGTCAGCTGCCCTCCTGGAGAAAGATGAGGCTATCTGTTCCCGTAAACACTTGCATGGCCTTGGAAATCCTATATAGAATCACTATGAATTGGAATTGACTCAATGACAATTCATTTCTTTTTCTTTTCTTTTTTTGGAGGGTGGGAGGGGAGTGTAGAAGTTTCATAAAACCCGGGTCTCGTAGGATCTCTTTTCACATGCGCATCACGTTTTTTTGGCGCGTGACACATGATTGTAGATATTCTTGTGCCATTTTCTCACTGCCTCATCTGGTCTCATGACCAGGCAGTGGCTGAGCTAGGAAAAGAACCCAAGCTTTGAAATAATGCACCCTCTGTGCCCCCAAAGAAGCAGATGACACTAAGCTGCACTTCTCATTGATAGAGATGCCCAATGCATGGTGGCCATCTCCCTGACTGTCTGGAGGCAGGAAGACTTCCAGACAACTCTTGAATCATTATAGTCGGAGTCTAGAATTGATTGGCTTTGACAGGGTCTAGGTTGTTTATAAGGAGAAGGAAGTCTGGTTGTCACACTTTAGTTCAGTGGACAAAAACCTCATCTCTCATGAGGTTTGTATGGCTTTCGCTGGCCTCTAAAGTGACAGAAACCCTCAGGACCTTCCCAAGGACCTTCCTAACCAGGGGCCTGCTGGCATGTCAAGAACTCTCACACTGCCTTAAAGAGATAAAGAGAGATGCTTTTTCCAGAATGACCACTTTATTTAAATGTACACCCTGCCCACCCCTCCCCAGTACACATACTTCTGATCCACACTCATCTTGAGCCTTATCTGTGGGTCCAGTTACCTTCCTTCAGCAGTTCATTGCGACGACACTCACCCGGACATCTCCAACACATGGGCTCTGGGTGGGGGACCCACTGTGCTAGCTGTTCTGACATGCAGTTGACACCCCTCTGGGAGATTTTTTCGTAGTGATACTCTCACTCTCACGTTGTATCACGACAGCCATAAAAACCCAATGGGATGGGGAGAAAAGACCCAGGCCCGAGATTTAGGGTCAACGTCCTCTCTCTCACCCCCACGCATTCCATCAAGAACCCTGTTGCTCTACTTGCAAATCAAATCCTCCAGTCACAACCACCGTCGAGATCCTAATCACTATCACCTCTGACCTGGCCTCACCGGCATCCGCCTTTCTCATCCTGGCCCAAAGTCCATCTCAGAATACAAAGGCCAGAGCCATCATTCAATAACAGGAGCCCCCAAATGTCACCTCTCTGCTCGGAACCCTGTAATGACTGCTCGTGATCCTCAGTCCTTATAACAACCCATAAAGCCCTCTGCAGACCCAAGCGTCTTCCTGATCGCCTGCCTATTATTTTACACATTGACTCTGCTCCACCCACCCTGTGCCCCTCTCTATTCCTGACATTGCTCCAGCCACTCTGCACCTCTGGGCCTTTGCACCGGCCGTTCCCTCTGCCCGTCCTTGACCTGTCCATTTCCCCCTCTTCCCTCATTGTTCCTCAGCAGGCACTCAGTCCCCCAGCTCTCCTCTGAAGACCCTATGTAAACCACAAGCCTCGCTCATGTTATCTGTCTCTCTTTACACAGCAGAGCTCATCTTTTTCTAGGAAATTCTACTTCTCCCTGTATGAGCATGTGGCCTGTTTTCCTCAGCCTCTGTGGGTCACAACATTTTGTGTGATCTGTTTTATTGGCGTGTTTTTCTCAGTCCCCCTGCAGAGTGTCTGACACATCACAGACCCTCCAATTGGCGAAGAGACAAATAAATGAAAACACCGCATCGGGAACCCTGAACCAAACCCATGCCCTCGGAGCCTTGATCACTGTCACCGCCACCCGTGATCCGTTGGCCAGCACGGACTCGGCGCTCCACCTAAGCCAACACGGCCAGGCTCAGCCCTTGAGGGGCTCCCCAAAGGACCACACTGTCACTTTGCAAGTCCGCAAATGTGCCTGCCAAATGGTGCGTCCGAAAAAGTCAGCTCCTCCCCAAAAGACAGTTGTCTCATTGCGGAGAGCAGGCCCTCGTGCAGAGACAAGGGTCCTGGAAAGAGGAGGAATGAAGAGAATCCCAGAGCTGACACTGGCCTCCCCCTGCACTGCTCAGGCATCTGCCTCCCTGGCCAGATCACACAGCCGATCTCAGTGGCCCCCATGTCCATCCTGCGCCCTTCTTCAAGCCGGGAAGGGGGCAGCCCCCACCGTGCCTGGGGCAGAGAGGCCGGGCTGGTACCTGTGGCTTGGTGTCCTCTTCGTCCTTGTAGTAGTACAGCTGCTGCGCGCGGAGCACGAAGTAGCGCTGCTGCCAGTTCTTCACGATGGAGCGCTGCTTCTTCAGCCAGCCCATCTTGATGGGCCTCTCCAGCGGGTGGGGAGTGGGCGAAGGGTGGACGGCTGCCATCTGCTCCCCGGTCATGACACTCTGGGACCGCACTGCGGAGAGGAAGGGACAGGCCGGCTGACCGAGGGCTCTGAAGCAACAGGCAAAAGGCTCCGAGGAGAGGCCAGCGAGACACCCACCCCACCCCACCCCGAGGTGGGGCCACGGACAGGTCTGCCTGTGGGTGGTGGTTGCCCGGGGAGGGGGTGGGGAGGGAGATGGACGGGACACAACAACACAAAACAACCCACGCTTGCCAGTGAGACAGCCACAGACCTGCTCCCGAGGGCTGGGAGGGGGGAGCCAGCCGCCTGGCGAACACACAGTCCGGCCGCTGATGGCGGGCGGCCCCCGCATTCTGCAAAGCGAAAGAGTGGCTGGAGCTGCTAAAGAGGAAGTGGCCACAGCATCCGACAGAAAGGGTGCTTCCTTTTTCCTGCGTGGGAGTCGGTATCTGACAAGCTGGGGGTGGGGGGTGGGGAAGGGCCGAAAAGAATGCCCGGTCTGAGGGTGAAGGGTGAGTCCCAATCAGCTGGAAGTCTTCCTTTCCTACTACGGTGGTGGCCGGTGTGGGCAGGAACTAAACGTGTTGGTGTGGATTGTTCTCCCCGCCCCCCAGGGACCCATGAGCATCCCCAGCCCCAGACTCTGCAGCTTAGGTGCCTAAGTGGCCCCTCCCGAATGCCCCCCTCCCCCCCAGAGGTCCTGGCCCCTGGAGATGGGTCACAACACAGTGCTGGACCTCTCCACGCCTGCCCTCCTCCCTGTGGTTGTCCGTCCATCCTATGACTGTTAGCAGATGCCCACGCAGGAGGAACGAGCTTCTACCGAGAAAACACAGGGGCAGGATTTGAACCCAGACCCCTGGGTCTGCTGCCTCTCCTGTTTCAGACCCCAGTCCCGCCTGTCACTGGCCGGGGTCCAGGTCTGTCGTGGCACGGGCCCAGAGCCACAGCCTCTCCTTTCTTCCCCACCGTGGCCCTCTTGCTGTCTGTGGCCTCAGCTCAATCATGTCTTCTTCTCAGCCTCCCCTTCCTGCTTTTCCAGCCGGGCCACAAAGCCCTGGAGACCACAGGGGGCTTCCACGTCCCCCGGGCTTTGCGCTGCCACACCAGCCGTGCATTAAGGCTCTCCAGGCACCCCTAGTTGCCACGGGTTTGGTTCGAACCCACGAGGGCCCGGTGAGTGTCACAGGGGCACTGCGCACTCTGGGATTTTCCATCGGTGGCTTTTCAGATCATCCGTCCTTTACTCCTGATGTGGACCCCTGACCTGTCAGTTCGCAGCCGAGCCCTTTAACCCTGTGCATCCGCCTGGGGATGCCTTCCTCACCGCCAACTACCACCGGAGGAAGCCTGCAGCCCACAGCGCTTTCATTCAGCCAGTCTTTCCTAGTTAGCCAGTCTTTCTTCCTCACTACCCCAAGGTGGATGTGGACTATCTTCCAGTTACTAGGCCACCTCTCTGAGCCACCGGGGACATCTCATTTTATGGGATCATTGTGAGGATTAATATTGATAAGGCTCCCCAATGAGGTGGCAGAGAGACATGGGTGGCACCATGTGGAAGCACTTGGTGGCTAGCCGCTCTGCTGCTCTGCAGGAGGGAGATGGGGCAGTGGCTGCTTTGAAGCTCTGCAGCCCCCGGGAGCTCAGTCGGTCGGTTCCACTCAGTCCTGCGTGACCACAGAGGGTTGGAATGGGCTTGGAGGTGAACAGGTGATGGAAGGGTTAAGTGCTGGGCCGCTATGCCAAAAGTCATAGGCTCAAGAGCAAGCAGTAAAGGAAACCTTATGCTGTTCCAGTTCTGCTTTGTCTTACGGGGTCACCGTGGGTCAGAGTCAACCAGAACAATCTGTGAAGAAGGGGAGGGTGAGCTCCCAACAGGGGTGAAAAGAGCATGGGATTTCCCCACAGTCTTTGAGAAGCCAAAGAATTTAGCCCAGTGCCTTGTCAATGCTGGGCATTTGCTGGATGTTTCCACCAATGCACCCCACTGCCCACCAAGTCGATTCCAGCTCAAAGAGACCCTGCAGAGGGTTTCCAGGACTGTATGTCACTCTGGGAGCAGATCACCTTCTTTGCAGCTCTTGCAAGGACTAGTGAGTGGAGCTGAACCTCCTACTACCACATAGTGCCAGGAGGGCACCTTGCTTCAACGGATAACTCTGTTTCCTGCTGCGACGTCTCAGGCTGTCTTGGGGCGCTTCTTCCCTCCTCGCTCAAAAACGTGGTGTCGTCAATCCAGCTTGTTAGTGTCCTTCGTTCCTATCGTGAGTGCCTCTCCTTGCCAACACCCTCCCATGGCTTTTGAATCTCTCTCTCTCCCCCTCTCCTTCCTTGTGACCTGGGGTTCTCAGCCTTCGCTTGTGTCCCTGGCGCCGTTTCAAATTACAGACTCTTGCCCAACACGATAGTCTTTCTTCCGATGACCCGATCGTATCCAGAATGATCACCCGCTTTGCACAGGTCGCTCCTTCCGTCTTGTATTGCTCTCCAAGGAATGTCCTGCCCTCTGTGGGTTCCCTCCATCCTTGCATCTAGTGCCCTGGGTGTCAGGTGCCCAGCACACCTCCCCACCCCTCCCCTCCCACCACTGTCCTGTACAAAACACACTAGGCTGTACACAGAGTGGCAAGCCAGGTCCGTTCCAATCTCCCATTGGACAAAGACATTGTCATAAGGGTGTGCGTACACTCAGTTCTACATGTTGATGATGACTTGGCCACAGGCTGACAAAGGGTTGGCATGAGTGTGCCCAGACATCCCAGTGAAAAATCTTGTCTTAGAGCTAGCTGGCTCCCAGGAATCTGCTATCTTCAGAGTCTTCCATCTGCAACTCAAAACAGCCGCTCTGGGATGAGTCCCTGGCTCTGCAGCTGTGTGTGGCTTTGAGTCTAACCCTTGTAGAACCCTACAAGGCAGAGCTGGCTAGAATCTTTACAAGAGCAGATGGCCAGTTCTTTTTGTCCTAGAGAGTCACCGGCAGATTCCAGTCACCAATCTTTGTTTGGTGAGCCATGTGCATTAACCAAGGAGCCACCAGGGCTCCGTTATCCCGTACTCAAAGACTACACAAACGAGTTGGAGGAAGGACAGGACAGAAGGACAGGAAGGACGCAAACGAGCTGGAGGCTCCATGGGGAGGAAGGGATGATTGGAAGGACAGCTCTGTACCTTTCGAGGCCAGAGATCACACCCTGCAAAGGTTCAGATGCATCCTCTAAAGAGGGAAGGTGGTCAAAAGAAATAGAAGTGTTGGTTTACACACAACACAGCTGGTATAACAGAAGAGCAAGACTTCCTGGCTGTCTCAGTGACCTTCTCTCCCACCTCTATGTGGCTGTTTCCATACCACCCAGCTTCTTGAGGTCTCTGAGACCTGTAACAACATCAACCTGAAAGGCAGTCCCTCCACACAACAGCTGTCATGAGAAGCCTTCACATGGCTTCAGGAGTGATGCAGTCCCAGAGACCGACAGAAGTTGCTAGAATCAATCTCTGGGCTACCAGAAATGGAATGGTGTTGAAGAAGTGAAGGGGTTAGAGAACAGGAGTTCAAAGGGGACCCTATAAAACAGGGGTGCTCAATACATCCATCACAATCTACTAACTGATGGTAAATATAGCTTAGGTAGATCTCATGGCTTTAAAAAAAGTAGAGGTAAGCCTATCATCAATCCCGTCACTTCAATGATATACAGCGCAGCCAATCAGATGCAACCTTAGGTGTCAAATGCACGTGCAGACAAGTGAGCTAAGTGCAGCAAAACTGACACACTAAGTCAAACACTTTCAAGACTTTTCTTTGCATGAGCCAGTCCCTATATTCATGCACTCTCCTTTTCAGGAAGATGCTGAGGTTGTTTCACTTGCATCAAAAATTGTAACATTATTTCACCTAAACTATTCTGGACTGGAAGATGTCATTTTGACACTACAAGGGAATATTCAGCTAAAGTCCAGAGCGCATGAACAGTTGTGGAACTAACTCGCAGAGGGAAAGTACCCAAACATGAAGTTGATTGCATTATTTAGCTCTGCTTATAAAGATCATGAAGTCCAAGTACCGCTCCACCATGACTGATGATCATGTGGAAGTGTGCTTAAGGCTGGCGGGCAGCAGTTACTGTCCCGACTATGCATCCCTGGCTCATTCCATTCAGTGCAAGTCATCAGTTAACTCAGGCAATGAAAAAAATTTACATAGATAATTGTGTTATGTTGCGCAATCTGGACTCATGCGCTTATGCGAGGTACATAAACATACATGGTACATATAAGGAATTCTTGATGTATTTATGAACAAATTTAATAAATAAATGTTTTGCATTTTTGTAGTTGGTAGATCATTTTGACTTGATCATTACATAAATAGCTCACATGCTGAAAAAGCGTGAGCATCCCTGCTACTGAGAATTCATTCACTAAAGGACTGAACTGTTGGGATGTGATTTTGTGCTTACTTGTGGGGGGGGGGGGTGTTGTACTTAAACTTTGTTGTGGAGAAAACAAAGACTACAACAGGATGCCTCTCCTCAAAATGGCCTGGAACAAGGATCTTCTGTCTCCAGTGAGGCCCCTTTAGGTTCACCTGCAATCAATGTCCTCAGATTTACCCACAGATGATCAAGAGCCAGCTTCCATATTTCAGAATTGATGCCAGGAGCCTCAGCATCCAACCAACGTCGGTGAGTGCCTGCCCCCATCTGCACCTATTTGATATGACCTTGCCCTCCAGCCCACTTGGTACACATTTTGGAGTGCAGGTGGATCCTGTGCAGAGCCCCCCCACCCCTCACTGCTGGAAACTCTGTCCAGAGGCCGGAGAGTTTGTATCCGGAACTCCAGGAAGTCAGGGGCTCAGCAGGAATGCCATCTGTTGACCGGACCCCTGAGCACTGATCACCAGCCAATCATGGAGTGATTCAAATATCAAAGAAGAAAATCCGGTAGGCTTTGAGTCTGCCAGGTCTTTGACTAGCTTTCCTAGTTAGGCCTCTTGAACAGGCCCTCTTCGTTGTGGGCGTGGCTTGTTCCAGAATAAAGTAAACAAAGAGAGCTGTTACTATGAATAGAACAATTTCTCATCACGAAAATAAACAATCGCATGGCTTTTGCTGTGAGTCAGTCATTGTGCATTGAGTACACTTCCCCGGTTCTTTGGGGAGTGAACCTGACTGTGGGCCGGACCAGGGAAGCAAACTGGGAAGGCGGCCGCTAAGCCCGTACAGAATATTCTAGAACAAGTGGGAAATGAGAGTCTCAGTGTGGGGGACACAAGAACAAGTCCTTACACGTTGCAGTCCAGGACAGTCGCCACCAGCCATGAGTGGCTATGGTCATTTAAATTAATTTAGCACATAATCATTCAGTGCCTCCCCACCCTCACCTGGTTTGTATCGTCCCATCCTCTCCTCCAGATTCTGACAACAGTCCTCACATCTGTCTCTCTCCTCTGAGTCTCACCTCTGGCCCACTGAGAACATCACTCATGGATGTTTTCCTTAACAAACAGGAACCTGGCTCTATTACTCTCTTGTTTAAATGTGTCCACAAACGCTCCAACATCTTCATCTTTTAAGAAGAGGTCTCGGGCCCCTCTCATTGGGTTTAGAGCAGTAGTTCTCAACCTTCCTAGTGCTGAGACCCTTTCATCAGTTCCTCCTGGAGTAGTGACACCCCCCCCCCCCACCAACCATAAAATTATTTCCATTGCTACTTCATCACAGTCAGTTTGTGACTGTTATGAATCATCATATAAACATCTGATATGCAGGATGCCTTTTCACTGTTACAAATTGAACATAATGAAAGCACAGTGATTTATCACAAAACAATATGCAATTCTATATTGTGAAATATTTATCCCTCATGACACATAAATGAAATGTTATCTTGAAGTCTGGTGTAGCATGAGCAACAGTCTTCATACTAGGTACTCATATGTGGGTGTATCTGCATGTGGGCAGACCTGCCTGGAGGCAGATAGAGGACCAGTGTCTCGGATCCTAAGACCATCATAAATATGTATTTTCCACTGGTCTTAGGCAACCCCTGTGAAAGGGTTGTTTGACCCCCCAAAGGGGTGGCAACCCACAGGTTGAGAACCACTGGTTTAGCGCTTGTGACCACCCACCACCCCCACCGTGTATCTCCTGTTCTTCCTTCAGACTCATCCCAAGTTTCACCCAGACCCACATGCCGTCCCTTCGTGTTGTACACACCCACCCGCACCCCAACTTGACCTCGTAGAAAACTCTTGTTCCTCCTTCAAGGCTTACTTGAGGCCATGCCTCCTGTGAGCAGCCGGCCCTGGCCCAGCCAGACTTGATCACTTCCTGCCTCTGCTTCCTCTTCCCTTGCTGTATGTCCCTCGCAGCAGCTTCTCACCCTGCCTGGAGACCATGTTCATTATCTTCCTCCTTCTCCACTTGCGCTCTAAGAAGTCATGGCACTTCTTGTTGAGGCATGAGCCCCCCTATTGCATCCCCGACACCTAGCCCAGCACCTGACAAAGGCTGAGACAGCACAAGGTGTGTGGACCTCTGTGTGTGCAGACCGGGCAAGTCATGGTCAGTCTCTGGGAGTCCCTTTGCTCCTCTGTGACATCATGCTCATAATAGGTACCGTGGGGTGGCTACATCCTAAGGATGGGTAGGCCCCAGCCAGTGCCTGTCTCTTACTGCAGGCGTAGCAATTGGACACTATTGTCATTCTTCCTTGGGTGGCCCAAGCAAGTGGCTGAAAGGTTGGAGATTGTTACCCACCCAGAGGTGTCTCAGAAGAGAGGCCTGCTGACCTCCTGAAAAACCAGCCCTGCCAAACCCTATGGAGCATAGGAGGACTCTGACACCTCGCGGAGCTGATGCCGTGGCTGTGGCTTGATCATTGACGTAGTGGCGATGGAATGTGTTCTGTGTATGTTGGGTGTGAGAAAGGGAAGATGAAAGAAGGGAGGGAGGACAAGAGGGAAGAGGAAAGAGGGCAAGATGAGGTGGAAGTTACTCCACTTTTCAGGGGCAAATCTCGAAGCCGGAATGAGGATGGTGGCAGTGGAAGAGGAAAGGTATAGGAGAATGCAAAACTGACGCCACCTGAAAGGCCTGGATGCCCCGCCTGACTGAACACGGAGGCACTCCAGGCAAAGACTTCTGTGATCCTGGCAGTTGGAGTGACACTGTCAGGCCATGTCCTTAGGATTGGGCAGGAGCTGTGCTGGCTGCTGGGGATACAACTGTGGCCAGCAGCTCACAGACTGGAGAACCCCATGCCCGGAAGCAGGGGAGGCAGCCAGATGGTGAGGCTCATCTGGACCAGCAGAGGAGTCCAGTTAGGCATGTGTGGAAGAATCAGGGTAGACCTAGAAGTTTGGGGTCCCCCAGAGTTCTGGTTCTCACAGGTAAAACGAAGCAAGGGCTAAAAAAAAGAGGCATAATTGGACACCAGGAGACTTGGGAGACAGGAGGATCTCCTGTTGGAAAGGGAGCACTAAGAGATATCCAGAGAGCAGAGACACAGCTGAGCAAAGCAGCTTGCACCAAGGAAAAGGATTTCCCCTCCAGGAGACAAGAGGCTACACCTAGATGCAAGACAGAAGAGGGAACTGTCTTTCCAGGGAGTTTCTGAGCACCTGCACATGGTAAAGGAGAAGCAGCAGGGGACCATTCATGACCTCCACAGGCTGGGGTGGGAGCAGAGGCAGCTGTCTGAAAGGAGAGTATGTCATCTGCTGAGCAGCCAGGGCAATGGCCACTTCTAGTCCATCCAGCACCCCCGGGCTGGAGCAGCTTTTGGTGAGCCAATGAAGGGTGCTTTGGGCTGAAGAAAGAGAAGGCTCTGTCTCTTGAGGGAAGGGGTGCCACCACACACACAACAGGGCCCCAGCTGATGAGCGAATCCCTGACTAGATTTCTCCTCTGCTCTTCCTTTCTGCCTAAGTCCTACCAGGGCCTGGTTCCTCCAACAGAAGGAAGGACACAATGGTCTTTGTAAAGAGAGGTTTTCAGTTTCTACTCCCGGAGGTCTTTATCCGAAAGCTCTGGCCGTTTGCCTCAGAGAACCGGCCATTCCAAGATTTCAGGGACCAGCAGCTTTGAGCGTGGGCTGCATGTCTGCAAGTTTTGAAGGGTAAGGCTCGAAAGGGGTTCTGGACGGCATGACCTTTTCATCTTAGTACTGAGAACCTGAACAGCAGCTGACTCAGGGGGTTCACTGGAAGGAATAAAGAAAGTGTGTGTGTGTGTGTGTGTGTGTGCGCGCGCGCGCGCGCGCATGCACCACCCAGAAGGCATTAAAAAAATTGTGGAAGAATCGCACTGTACTTTCATTCCATTGTTCCATGAACTGTATGAAGAGAGAGGAAAATCCCATATATGGAGAAAGGAAAATCCTGTTTAATGAGGTCCATATTTTAAAAGATACTTTAGAATGTATAGGATCACCTCCATCTAACAAAGAAGGCATATCTGAGCCAGGCCAATTGTTCTCTCTCACGACTATGAATTGGTCAAAATAATTTACAGTGTATGTCTTATGGGCAACGTTCATGGGCAGGGTTTAAGGAATTGAGAAAACCTCACCACCAGTGCACTTGAGGTTTGCTGAGTTTCACATATTTACTGTGCCTCCTGGCATGCAAAAATGCATTCATGGCCTCTGTGTCCAAAGGCTACCTCAACCCCAGGCTTAGCTTTTGATGAGATAAGACCCCATCATGCTCTCTTTAGAGATTAAAAACAATGAGGATGTAAGACAAGTATTTGCAGGTACAGGTACGGGGAGCACCAGCCTCCTCTAAAGGTCTCAGGCTGGTGCTCAGCCCCCAGTCCCTGGGCTTCCTTCCAAAGTCCTGCTCTGGAGGCTCTGGAGAAAGCCAGGCTGGACACTAGGACTTGAGGTGGAAGTTGGCGGGGCTGCTTCCTCTGTTGGAAGTAGAGTTGGAATTGAGACTGGGAATTCAGCAAGCAACCAAATTCTAGGATGAATCCTGGAAGAAGCTTGGAAGACAAGAGAAGCCAAGGCAGACCAAGGGACTGCCCCCAACACCGCCACTGGCCAGTCTTGTTTCAGCTTTCTTCCACCTCTTGACAGAGAGTCTCCTCTTTCTTTACCGCCTGTTAGGTAACGGGAAACAGAATGGAGCTGCTGTCTGGAGAGGTGAGTCTGCCTGCTGCGGGTTGTAGATAGGCTATCCCTCCTGAGTATATCAGAAATCTAGTTGCACAGGTCCCCCCCTCCACCCCCTACTTTGAGTAGCGACCCGGGTCTTAGAAGTACGTGGGTGGCCATCTCAGGTATAAAGATGTCTGTCTCCGCATCCAGAGCCAAGAAGATATTTTATTAAGAAAAGACAGAGACACGAGGAAATAATCAGCCCAAAGGATGCATGGACCCTGTGCAGCCTCCCCTCCACCACTCTGAGAACAGAGGGACTGGCTAGTGCCTGGCTGTCCCTGCTCATCGCTCTGAAAGGGTTCACGTCAGGAAGCCCTGGATAGAGTGGGGGGAGAGTTAGAGAAACCCAAAGTGCAGAGTCACAGATTAGACAGAGACAGGTAGAGACAATCCAAGGCCCTTAGTCACCCTCCAGGCGAAATAGAGGAAGGATGGAAACAAGAAACACAAGGAGAAAGTGTGGGGGACTCAGATGGGGTGGTAGTTGATCATGAACTACCAAGTGCTAAGGAGAGCTCAGCACTGTTTTGAGCTTTTGTGCTAGTCCGGGTAGACTAGAGAAACAAATTCATAGACACACATATGGATATAAGGGAAAGGTTTATAGACAGGAGGAATGGATTGTTGAGAAAACATCCCAACCCAGTCCAGTCCAGAGTTATAAGTCTGATATTAGCCCATATGTCTGACACCAGTCTATAAAGTCTCCTTCCGACTTTGCGAAGAACGACTTTACGAAGCACGTGCGATGACACCAGGACAATCATCACATGCAGTGACACCAGGACAATCACAGGCGAGTGGGTGCAGAGTCTTGTGTGTCCGGTGGCAGTAGAAGCATCTCAGAGCTTGCAGGGGTCTCCATATGGCTTCTCTGGCCCCAGAGGTTTGGCTCCATCAGGGCAAGTCCATGTGGCCTCTTCTCTGACTCCTCCATTCTCCAGGAATCAGCATTCATCAGCATGCTGTCATCTTGTTTTGTCAGTAGTTCATCGTCTAGGAGACTCAGTCAAGTCTCTCTACTCTAATTGGGAATTACTGCAAGACTTCCCAGAAGTCTCAGGAGAAAGCCATGCCCACACAGAGGCCTCATTGGCTACTCATTGCCTATCTCCAGATTGACAGGCTAGACTCCACCCCCACACTCCCAATCATGAAATTGACTTCAAGTACATCACTGCCACACCTTTCTTTCTAGTACAATCAGAATAAGTAAAGAGCCTGATCTACGGAAAACTTAAAATGAACAATTCACCATCAAAAAGTAAGTTCCACAAGGGCAGGATTGGGGATAACTTTTTCCTTGCTGATAATAACC